>JAIPRM010012820.1:0-11851 GCA_025469315.1 Stegophylla sp. TES_Ste_2020 | reverse complement strand
TGAAAAAACTACCCGAAAATTGACAAAAACGACTCGAAAATCATCATTTTTCGATCAGAATTTTATGAAAATTTAAACATAGATAGAAAATCTTATAAAAAAGATTTTGGCGCAAGAAAATTTTGAAAATGTGAAAAAAAATTTTGGACATTTTTCTAACATTTATTTTTTTATATTATTAACTTCCCTCGTTCAGAATCGTTTTCTTAAAGAAATAATTTATCGTTTCTTTAAAATTTAATACACCCATCGCGCGAAGTATGTCCGGCT
The DNA here is from genome assembly GCA_025469315.1 of Stegophylla sp. TES_Ste_2020. Lineage (NCBI taxonomy): Eukaryota > Metazoa > Arthropoda > Insecta > Hemiptera > Aphididae > Stegophylla > Stegophylla sp. TES_Ste_2020. The sequence goes on along the minus strand of JAIPRM010012820.1, from coordinate 11,581 downwards.
TTTTTGTAAATTATTTTCCACGGTCACCGAGTCCCTTTCGAGAAGCCAAGAATACCCATGGTGCGAGTGAATTCCCGGTTTTTTAATCTCGTTTCTTTCGGAGAAATCTAAAGCGCGCAAAAAGTTGGAAGAAATTTGTGTTGTCGGACACGGGATAGTCGTTTAGGAGTAATAGTTATTGACCTATTCGCAGGAGACTGGGAGTCATTTATCTTTGTCGGTCGAATTCACGCGTGTTCAATCTTAATAATGCGAGTAAAAAATAGATTTCTGCAAATAGAAACAATAATAAAATGTTAAGGAATCACGTGTTAAATATAATAATTTATGTGTTTTTTTTTTCACGAATAAAAAAAGAAAATTAATTCTCTGTTCGAAGATTAAATCATCGGTCGATCCGGTCGTAGGGAGTCTCAAAAATGAAATCGAAAATAACTCGCGCCGAGTAGTCGAAATAGATGTTTCAGATCGAAAAAAAAAAAAAGGAACAGATGTCGCACGGCTTTCGCTAGACAATAATGTACAATACACGCGCCGCATATTATTATACAATCCAAGCTTATAAAAGATTTCGACGGTTGGGGGAGGGGGTGGGTGGGGGAGGGGCGCGACAAGTAAAAATCGATGCACATATGTACACCCGTTGCGAGCACGGTGTATAAATAGCTGATCGTCATCATCATATGGTTTGATTTATCTCTTCGTCTTCGTCTGTCTGTCGTCGTTCAAAGAACGCGTCGACTACGGAAAAATCGCCGAAATTTCTGTTTGTGGCGTATATTATTATTGTTATTATGCAATTTATAGACGAGAGATGTATTTGTTAGAGAAGAATCGAGTGAAATACTAATAACTCGCGAGACATGTGGTTGGTGATATCGTCGGTTGCCGGTTTATTTTTACTCCTTATTTCGCATTATTTGGAATCTTCGATCCGCGCGGCTAAGGGCCGGTCAGCAATGACGTCATGCGACACGTTGATGTAGGAAGGAGAGGAGGATGCGAAATGTCAAAGCGGAAAGTACCGGAGATTTAATATTTTTTTATCTCCTGTTAACGTACTAACAATATTAATTCTAATAAATAACAATAACAATAAAATACAATGTTATAATATTATGTCTATACGATTTTTCTCACCGGGTAGTTCATAGTTATGATTTCGCAATCACTTTTAAAACATTTTGGTAGCACAGTCACTACCCTTTGATTAATTGTATGGTTTCTTTAAAATTAAATACACCCGTCAAGAGAATCCTACCAGTCGTGCGAAGAACACCCATCGTGAGAAGAATGTCCGGCTTTTTTTTTCAATGTACATTTTCATAGAATGAGTTGTCCAAAAGCCATCACTCGGCAAACTACTTGATCGGAAATAGGCTCTAGTCGATACATTTTACAGAGGGAATTTATTGCAATTCTCAATCGTTTTAAAATACGTCATGAACTCGATTTGCATGAAATATATTTTAACAATTTGATAGTATTTTTAAAACTATATTATAATTTATATATTCACTCTTATTACGTAACAATAGTGTCATAATGGAACGTCGATAATGTTTTCAAACAAATGAAACCACTTTTGGGATTAATACAAAATTTTGGAAATATCTCATTACTGTCTGATACAATTTGAAATGTTTGATGTTATGAGATGAAAATTTCATAAATCTTACCCTGGGCATGTATTATCTTATTTAAATGAAAAAAAAAAAAAAAATGTTAATGAAAACATCATTCAAATTGTGCTCAATATTCTTTTTTAGAAATAATTTATTTCTACCTTGTTTTTCTCGCAGTGGACAAAATTTTCTGAAACGAAAGAATACATTCGTTTAAGCTTATTTTTAAAATTAGAATTTGTATGTACGTACTAATGTTGTAACATAATTTTACCTCCAATCGCACGTTACGTATGTCATCAAAAAAAAAAAAAAAAACTAATAATGAACTTCAAAAATATATTGATTTTCATGAAATGCAATTAATACAATTTCTATTGTAGACTTACCACTTATAATGTATTGTAGGGAGTAGTATGAAAGAAACCTTAACGGATTTGTGTTGGGAAAATTTTTTTCAAAAATGGCTCTTTGAAAAAACTTCAATACAACGACGAAAGTCTTATAATAGAACAATAATAATTTATACTCTGCGAGGCTTTTATGGTTTTCCACAAATAATAACAAATCAAACTAGCAAACCGTATGAAAGCCAAAATATAATATAAGAACACCAGTGTGACAATAATTATTATACGTCGAGAGATTCTATAAATTAAAATATATTTTGAACTCGTCTTTTGATATCTAAAGTCGGTCGCAAAGATTTATGCTTCCCTTCGTGGAACACAGCAAACACGTGTTGGTCGTGAAAAATAACATTTTTCATTCGTCAATGTGTAAAGAAAAATTCTCAAGTAAATCTATACACGCATATATAAACACAATGAATTTCGGAGTGTTTTTTTGTTCTACACACCATAGTGTTTTGGATGTTAGTATCCCTTCTTTGTAAAAACAAAAAATACACAATATTTTGAATTCGTTGTCGAAACAAAAGAAACGCATTATAAATATTGTGTGTGTGTTTCGACTTGAGTGTTATTAATGCGTTTTCAGAAAAAAAAAAAAAAAACAAAAACAATAATAATATGCATTTGCATGTGTGCGCAAAGATCAAACAGATGTTACACTCATATATACATATATAAGATCGGGACATTTGTCCTATTGTTGTACATTACGTAATATACTTTAATCAGACTTCGTTTTAGGTTTGTTTGGAAAATGTAAAAAAAAAAAAAATATATAGGAATGAAGTAAAAGCCCATAAGAAGTTTAATAAAACGACAAAAAGAAAACGAATTTTTGACATAATAATGTTTATATATATATATATGTAATATGTTCACTGTGATAGCTGGCAATAAGCCAAAATGAGTTTTTGTATTCTCTTAATATTATTATCGTACGATATTGTTTTGGAATGTATATTTATCTTACGATATTAACGCGTGTTCGGGGAAAGAAGCATATCGTATTTTTATCGAAATTTCCATCCACATACTTAACGCGACGTCTTATTTGCACTTTTTCATCTTCCGGATACACAAATTCGTTTCGTTTCCACGAGAGCGTTCGCGAGGAGGAGCAGGGGACATAGATGGTTTATTTTATTTGTACAATGGAAATCTTTAAATTTTTATAATATGGAAAAAAAACCGGACATCTTCGCACGACGGGCGGGATTCTCTTGACGCGGGTGTATTTAATTTTGAAGAAACGATGAATCATTTAATTCAACAAAACGATTCTGAACGAGGCAAGTTAATAATATAAAAAATAAACGAGAAAAAAAAATGTTAGAAAAATGTCAAAAATTTTTTTTTCACATTTTCAAAATTTTCTTGCGCCAAAATCTTTCTCGTATGATTTTGTATCTATGTTTAAATTTTCATATGATTCGGATCAAAAAACGATGGTTTCCTAGTCGTTTTTGTCAAATTTTGCGTAGTAAAAAAATTGAAGAATTGAGAAATTCCAAAAAATAACCTCTCTAAAGTACAATCCAGAGGCAAATGCGGTTTCAAAAAGTTAATGATCGAAACGTTTGGACAAGTATTTCTATACGAAAATTTGTATACAGAAAAAAAAATAAATAAACATCTATATATATAAAAACACTAGCTTCTTCGAAATACAGATAAATATAAACAGATAATACATAAACAACATTTTCATGTTCTGTGGTGAAATGTGGTTTTATGTGAACGCGCCTCCCCTGAAATTTTGTGACGCTTCCATAGGGGGGCGCACCCCGCCCCCCCCACCCCACAGGTCGAGAATCCTCGGTACACGTCATTATCATATAACACACACCGAGTCGATTAATTTTACTCACTACCCGGCGACGATACACGGACTTTATAATATTATTATTATTATTATTATCATCGCGCGCGTGACGACGTAAAATATTGTTTGGAAAAGTAATTTTTAACAAGAAATAATGATCATGATGATGATGATGATGATGATAATAATAACGCGGTATAAGTATCTCTGTATATATATATATATATATATATATATATATACGTGAATATATTATTATTATTATTATTATTATTGTAGGTTATACGCGCCCTCGGTCGCGCGTTATTTCAACGCAATCGGACGTGTTTAATACGTATTGGGATTTAGTCGTTGCTCTCTGGTGACCTGTTGAAAAGATCCCAGGCAGCAGCAGCAGCAGCAACAACAACAGCAACGTTAATAATATTACAAATTCCGCCGCCGCCGCGGGTCCCGTCCCGCGAATACCAATGGATATCGTATTACACACCGAAAATTAAGTTATATAACATTAACATTAATAATAATAATAATGATGATGGGAATAATGACGCGAGCGGCGGCATAAACCGTTCGGGGACAGAGAGAGAGAGAGAGAGAGAGAGAGAGAGAGAGAGAGCTGAGTGCCTGGTGAATCCGAATCTCGAATACGAGTATAATAATAATATTAGGGCTGTGAATTTGTAGGAAAGTGCATAATTTTTTTTTTTTTTTTTGGTGATTGTGAACACATATAGTACTCTGTACTAGTACATAATTTGAATTACGTTATAACGATTATCCACGTATGAAACAACTTTTATTTTGCATTTTTTCCGTTTTTTAATTCATTATTCGGTATTTTTCATTGAATTTCGACAAATAACATCTTTCGAAAACTTTTTTTTTTCATTTTATACAGGCTGTATGTATACGTCAAATTGAAAAAAAAAAAAAAAAATTTAAATGTTTCTGACGAATAGAATTATATAAAATTCAAATTCAACTAATAATTTTATTTATTTTTTTCATTAAATAAACATATTTTCAAGCATGTAAAATTCAGTTTACACAATATATAGTATATAATATAATATCAATAAAAAACATAGAAGTTAAATTAAAACTACTTTAAGTGCATTTTATACTAGATAATTTTTGGCATTTTATATTGCATTTTTTCAGGATTTTTAGTGCATTAAATTCACAGCCCTAACAATAATAAATCGTTATGTTCGTATATATACACGTTACACCGTCGACGCTCTCGAGGCACGACCGCCAGTGGTTTCTGTTTTCTTATTAAATTCTCTGAATCTAAATTGCTCGTTTATCCCAATAATTGCGTTTTTCTACGACCACCCTCGATATATTGTAATACGCGTGCAGCAGGATCGAGGACGACTAGTTGTTCCGGGGAAAATGATTTCCTGCTTCGGTGGCGTTTGGACTCCCGGGCGGCGAGAAAAATCGTATTATTTTACTACTCTCTCGATTCACGAATTCTAAGTGGAATTCAAAATGATGCGTTCGTTTTTTTTTTTTTTTTTATTCAATCCGTTGCCATTTGGCGCATGTTTGCGGTACAGAACACGAAGAGCATGGTGCTTTAGAGAGGGTATTGTTAGATATCCTTAAGTTTTTCCAAAAACCAAAAAAAATCTACCTGATATTAGTAAAATTTGAGTAAAAGCACTAAAATGATATGATAAATAGACTTTCGGTTTTACTTAGTTAGTGACATGAAATATAAAAAAAAAAAAAAAAAAATTCAATTCCATTACTTTTTGAGCAATATAATTAAGTGTAAGGAATGTAAGACTACAGAAGTATAAGGAGTGATTTTAATTTTTGAAATATTAGAAATAATAATAAAACTAATAATAATAATAGTTCTGTGTATACACAACTACAGGGGTGGGCAGTATTTAAAATACATGTATTTCAAATACAATTATATCTTGTATTTAGTATTAACTGAGTATTCTTCTAAAGTATTTTGTACCTTGTATTTAAATATTATTTTTATTTAATGTATTCAGTATTTTGGAAAATAAAATAATTCAAGTAAATACTAAATACTTTTTACACCGGCCAATTAACAATTAACCGAGAAAAAATAATTTTGTGCTCATACTAGTGACTATGTTATTCTTAAAAGAAAATTATATCGTACTTATCTTTACTATTATTAATAATCATTGTAGTAATGAATGTTTTGAATTTATATCGTTTGATGACGCAGTGTGTATACAGCAAGGATTTTCGTTTAAGGTACTGTACTGTATAGTTGTACGCTACTTATAATTAATTTTTTTTCTAATGTATTTTGTATGTTGTATTTCCTCGGAGATAATTCATGTATTTTGTATTTTATATTTACTTAAAGAAATCAAATGTATTTTTGTATATTGTATTTATTCGATGTAAATTAAAGTATTTAGTATTTAGTGTTTAAATACAATTTTAAAAGTGTTTTGCCCGTCCCTGCACGACTATTAATAAATGTTCGGATTTTTTTTTTTTTTCGGTAATAAAATCTGTCCGAACGTTTAGTCCCTTAATTTTATAGGTCACAGATTTCAACCAGTTGATACAACTTTATTCACGAAATTTTCAATAACTTTTTTTCCAAAACGTAACAAAATTTTCACGAAATTCTAATGAAATAGATCAATAATTAATATACCATAAACATAGATATTTTAATGCTCGCACGCTTGACACTTGTTAACTGCATAAAATTCAGAGCCCTGATAATAATTCATTAGCGGACACATATACTGAATACATCGGCAGCGGCGGGCGTGTAATCACACAATACTAATTAGTAAATACTAAAACTGTCATGTGAATAATTAATATCGACGGTGGCAGGTATAGGTTTGCACTTGTTGTAACGTAGAAACTGCTATATTGACGCGATGTTGTCACTAGAGGAGTGATCGGAATGACAGAAAATTCGAAAAAAAGAACTCTTTATAATAACAACAGTATAAACGTAGAAACTCTAAAATTACGGATCGAAAAACAAAATTAAATTTCAATTTTTTATAATTTTCAGCGATTGAAGTCACTAGAAATCATTTTTCGAATTCCGTCAATTGCTTCCAAAATATTCCTGCGCGAATCCGTGGATTCAAGTCATTTCGGAAATGTTGATCTCTAGCCAAAAAACACACGGGTAAAAATAATTCATTAACCAGAAACAAAAGAAAGAATGAGTTAATAGGAAAACAATAGTCATTGGAAAACTATCAATTATTCCTATGCCATCGAAAATGTCGTATGTCGTTATATTATGTCCAATGAAAAAGTTATAATTCGATTAATCCATTTTCACAAACATAATATTATATCCCTTCTCAAAAACGTAGTTTCGTGTAAGTACGTGTGTCCTGCGGTGTGGCGGTGCACACAACGTAATGGTAATAATATAATATCGTGTTTCGTTCGGCCGCGAAACCAATACCGCAAAACCCTCGCGCCGCCGCCATTTAATTAAATCAAAATAAAAGCGAAAACCGTAGAGTACACCGTGACGTTACGCGCGCGTCAGAGCCGCAATTAAAAATGACCGACCCCTCTGAACGACTCGCGCAAACTTGAACTTTCTATTTCCCATATACACACACATATATATATATATATATATATTCTGCGGCTTGTCGTAAAGTTTCCCCCGTTCGCGGCGAAAGAAATAATATTCCGACGTCATCCTTTTTGCCGTTTCCGGAGTAATTAATTTTCGCGCCCGCATCAGCCACCAATTTGATTAAAAGTGTAATTATTATAAGTACACTTTTATAATTGATAATAATAATAATAATAATATACGCGAATAAGCATTATTATACGGTTTTCAATTTTAGTAAAACTATTGTAATTATGCAAATGTCATGGAATAATAACAACGGATCCGCTCGTATCGACGTACACGTCCAATTCGTTTTGGCCTGTGTGTGTGTGTGTGTGTGTGTGACGTCACAGGTAATGGTTTCCCAATATATATACCAAGAGTATTATCAATGAAAACTATGAGATTTTTGAAACACGCTGTATAATTTTAAATGTGGTATTGATAGGGTTCCTCATTCTGGATATAATAATATTTTATGTTTTTTAAATCTTAATTCTTTACAACATAGAAGAAATGACTCGTATGTTTCTTTTTTAAGTAAGTTATTAAATAATCAAATTGATGACTCAATAATTTTAAGTTTAATTAATTTTAAAATATGTAATTATAATGTTAGGGATTTAGATTTATTTTATATATCACCTTCTTCACTTAAGTATATGTTATTTTCACCTATAAATGTATTGTTAAGATGTGGAAATAATAATAATATTATATTTGTTTAGCTTTTTACTTTGTATTCATTTTTCTATTTATTTAATTTATCTTTACGTTTTGTTTTTTGTTTTTTCCACAAATATAACATTCTGCAAACATATTATCATAAATTAATTTGCCTTAAATATTTTTATACCTATTACTTACTTCGATTATTATTTTGTAGAGAGTGTACAGGTGTACTTTCGTACACCTGTACACTCTTACTATTAATAAAATATTTGACATTTTGTCCGCGGCTGTTGCCGCGGCCACCATAACTTGGTGAAGTTGACCTATAAACAATATAAATCAATTGGGTCATTACTATGTCTTTTTAACAAATTTTACATTTTAGATGGATTTCGACTGTGTACAAATATTTATCAACTCACACATAATTTGGGAAAACAGACGTTTGAATGATACGCGTACCGATAACGAACAATCGCTCAATACTATATATGTAAAGTTTATTTGTAGGCTATTACGTCATTATTACATTTTAAGAATTTCTATCCTGTGAACATATTGTTGATGACGCTTCGCTTTACACATCAAATAAAAATGTCTCCTTTCTTACCTTTGAGTGAAATCACGTGGTACATAAGTCAAATAATAAGTAACATAAGGAACATTGGATATAGTACCTAATATAATAGGTAATACACAAATGAATACCATGTGGTACATAAGTAACATTAGGACTATTGGAAATAGTAATATAGTAATACACGAATATTCAAACCCACCACAGCATTATTGAATCGTACAACCACTAAATAGACAAATGTAGTACTTCTAAAATATCGTTCGCACACATAGTAAATTACCTACAGACATTTGTCATCCAAGACTAATTTATTAATAAACCTATAAGTGTTATTGTATTATTTTATTTGATTACTTTATATTTTTTATAATTATTGACAAAATGTATTGCATAGTTATTTAAGTTGTTTTTAAGTATGAGTAACCTAGTGAATAAAACAAATTTCAGCGTGCAAAATTCGTGGCGCTCAATTGTCGGGACACCGCTTTAGAAATTCTTGATTGTTTTCTCAAAATTGGGGGAAAATTAACAAAAAAAGACTCAGAAACTATCCTTTTTTAAATCAAACTTTATAAAAATTTAAACGTAGGTAGACAATAATGTGAAAAATGTTTTAGCGCAATAACATTTTGAAAATGTGAAAGAAGCTTTGTGTTCTAAAAATTTTTCCCATCAATATTTTTGTTTTTAGTAAAATTGTCTACTTCTTTTCTTTATTTATTGGATGAAAAAAAGTAAAATAAAGTAAAGTAAAGCGAAGCGATGTGAAGTGAAGCAACGGCAAGGAAAGGGAGTAATGCAAAGTAAAGCAAAGATAAGTAAAGTATATACAAAAAAACAGGACTTACTTCCAAAGGCGCAACAAGGGTTTCTTTAAAATTCAACACACCCCCAAATGGTATTAACCCGAGAAGCGAAATATACCCATTATGCGGAGTATGTCTGGCTTTCTTGTTTTTACTTCACCTTACTTTACATGGCTGCACACGAATTGCGTCCCAAATATTTTTGATTCGATAAACATTAGATACACAAATTGCATCTCGTGTTTTTTAAACGACGATTGTGTTCCATTTCCATAATCTTTAAACTACTACACGAATGGTATCCCGTGATCTTTAAACTACTATATTGTTGTATGTGAATAAAACTGAGTGTCGCTTCGCTCTCGATTCTGTAATATACCCCGTACACCCTAATTATTGCTGTACATGGTATATTATCGTAATATAAATATAACTGTAATCTCATGTAATATTGTTATTGTACATAATATGCACGTGCGATGTATTTATTCACACTAAGTGTATTATATATTATTGTTATATTGTTATAAATTTATCATATACTGTAAAAGGACTCGTAGGCAGTTATAAAATAACCTACCGCACATATTTATACATTTCTATATAATTATGTACTTTTGTCTATGTAACTATACACGTGTTTACACGTGCCAGATTATTAAAATAGGCCATCCGGGCATCCAAGAAGGCGATTGACGTCACAAGCTCCTATGAAACAGCTACCCGGCCGCACCACAAGTTAGGCGTAGGTGAACCACCCAAGTCTGGACCAAGGAGTGCTAGAGACGACGCACAGCACTCACGCTTATTCCGGCCAACGAAATCACGACTACTCTATTAAAATTCCACACAACAGCTAATTATTTAAATCTGTCTTATTTTAATTTACATATTATAATAAACTTGTAATGCTTAGTATTATAGTTTGTTATTTCACATCGTGTTGCAGTATTCCTTCATACAAGTATACTTTAAGTATTGGTGTCAAGCGGGTACGCTACATAATTTGGCGCAGTCAAGCAGTCTTCAAGAAGGCAAATTCAACTTCGAACACACCGAGAAAGGGAAAGTGCACGTTTTCGTTTAGACTCCTCGAAGAAGAATCTACATTACGGAGAACTATATTATATTGTCGAACAAGAGCACCGCTTACGCGTAAATATTAACATTTATTATTTTTAACATTTAAGCCGTAGAAGTATTAAAAAAGTTGTGTTGTATTTTTTTTTAATATAAATCGAGAATTTTTCTTTTCGTGACATTACTCACGAAATTATACATCGTAACACGACTACTTACGAAATTATACACCGTGACATTACTCACGTTAATTTTTTTTTTTGTGAAATAACACATATTGTTGGGCATTATTATTGAAATTTTAGATTCTGAATGAAATGAAGAAGCTAGTGTTTTTACAATGATGTTTATTTTTTTTTTTCTGTGTACAACTTTTTGTATGGAAATACTTGTCCAAAAGTTTCGATCAATAACTTTTTGAAATCGAATTTGCTTCTAGATTGTACTTTAAAAAAGGTTATTTTTTGAATTTCTCAATTCTTCAATTTTTTTTTTTTTTTGGAAAAACTACCCAAAATTTGACAAAAATGACTCGGAAACTATCAGATTTTGATCTGAACTATATGAAAATTTAAACGTAGATAGAAAATCATATAAGAAAGATTTCGGCGCAAGAAAATTTAGAAAATGTAAAAAAAAAATATTGGACATTTTTCTAACATTTTTTTTTCTCATTTGTTTTTTATATTATTAACTTCCCTCGTTCAGAATCGTTTTATTGAAGAAATGATTTATCGTTTCTTTAAAATTTAATACACCCGTCAAGAGAATCCCACCCGTCATGCGAAGAACACCCATCGGCAGTGGCGTAGCCAGGGGGGGGGTTTTGGGTGTTCAAACCCCCCCCATTGCTTTTTTTCATACGTTTTTTTAACGTATTAACGTTATACTTCGTTAATGCTAGTACCTACTGTAAAAATTATGACTTTTTTTTTAAAATTATATATTTATTTTATTTTTATTTGAA
>JAIPRM010012819.1:0-11852 GCA_025469315.1 Stegophylla sp. TES_Ste_2020 | reverse complement strand
TAAAGTACAATCTAGAGGCAAATCCGGTTTCAAAAAGTTATTGATCGAAACTTTTGGACAAGTATTTCTATACAAAAAGTTGTACACACAAAAAAAAAAAAAAAATAAACATTATTGTAAAAACACTAGCTTCTTCACTTCATTGAGAATCTAAAAAAAAAAAAAAAAACAACTATAATAAATATACATAATATGTATCTCATAAAAAATGTTCTGGAAAATAACTGGAAATTCAGGGAATTTTGAAATCTCAATAATTATGTAGCAACCCTGTATAATAATGATTTAATGACCGTGGTCGTTTTCGCGTGACGCGTGCGCACAGGTGGCGGCCCTGCGCAGAGGCGGCAGCAGCACAGCTGGGTTCTCAAAAGTCACGCGATGGTCGACCTGAACTCGATGCACTCGCTGGACGAGCTGCCGCACAAGTGGGTGGACGTGGTGGTGGACTACCTGCGGGGCCTGCGGAACGACACGACCGACTTTACGCGGCCGCAGCTGCGGCCTTCGGTGCGGCACACGTATCCGGCGTTCGTGTGCGGCTACAGCGCCCTGATAATGGCCGGGGCCCTGTGCAACGCGTACGTGCTGACCATCGTGGCCCGGAAGCGGCTGTACGCGGCCGACCCGGTGTACGTGTACGTGGCCAACCTCGCGCTCACCGGCGTCGTCGAGTGCGTGTCCGTGCTGCCCATATCGCTCATGGTGTTGCTCGTCCAGAACTGGATATTCGGACGGTTCCTGTGCTTCTTCCTGCCCATGCTCCAGGTGAGTGGACGGACGCGCGAAATATCGGCCGCGCTGGCCACCAGGCCACCACCGCGCCGGGGGCGGGGGGGTGGATAGATTTATCTAAATACTTCATCTAGATAAAAAATGTAGTATCTTTATCTTATCTAGATAGAAAAAAAAATTGTCATCTAATGTTCATCTAGATGAAAATAATGGCCATCTAGATAAATTTATCTTGATAATTTACAAAAATTATTGTCTGTATTCGACTAATAAAGTTAAAAAAATTGTATATGAAATGCCTTTATTCAAGGTACACCGGGTCAAAGAAAATATAAATATATACCTATATGATTCGGAACTATTTTTAAATTAATTTTTCTGAAACACTTTCAAATTATTGTGCATAGTTAATACGTTCATAATAATATTAATAAGTAGTATTATTTAAGTATTAATACCATATATATATATATATAATGTACATCATGGAATATATAAATATATATATTATTAATCAATGGTGAATATGCAGATTCTATGAAATAAAAATAATAATAACCAGTCAATAACAGGTAGACACATGAAAAAACAATGTTTAATATTATATATTATTTATAGTATTTGAAGGTATAAAGTTCAGATGTCAGACATGAAAATAGAAATACCCAATTATAAAATCTTTTAGCCTATTTTGGTTATTTCCAATCACGCCATCTTCTTGCTTACCTATTTGACTCTCTTTATGAAACAATTATCATTAACTTGAAAAATGGCATATTACAGTATTAGTCATGTGTAATTATGTGCAGAGCTGAGCTGTTTTTCTTATGTATATCAGTATATTATGTAAGATTCTTAACAAATGCATTTACTAATATGTAAAATACAAACTACAATATTCTGAAAAAAGGTTGAAACTTTTGAACAAGTTTACCTAAAAAAATGATCATTTTAAAACACTAGCTTAAAAAAATTTTGTGTACATTTTGTTTTGATTACTTATTATTTAATATTTAGTATAAAAAAATGTTTATCTCTTTTTTATCTAGATAAAGATGATATATTTTTATCTATATCTAGATAAATATCATTTTTGCAGTATTTATCTTTATCTAAATAATTTCATTTTGATTTATTTTATCTTTATCTAGATATATATTTTTTATCTAAGCACAACACTGGTTATGACGCTGTATAATCTCATTTTACTTTAGTTTTACTGTAATTATGAGAGAAACCATTTTCAAAGCATAAAGAATCAATAATGATTTCCTATAATTGTGATGCGTGATATCGTTTTAAAATTTTGATTTACCCTGGGCTCTAAAAAATTTGTAATTTTCGGTAGGTGGTAAATAAATTTGTTTCTATTTTACTTTTAATACACCTTTTTATTTTAGAGGTTAACTAGCTGTTGGTTTAGCAATCCAACAGATAGTCATCTGTAATTTATGTAGTCCATAATGATATAAAGTGGTTGATTCAAATTTTTTAATAACCCTCCCCGAAAAAAATCCTGTGTGCGCCACTGGACGGACCGCACCCTTTTGGACCTGAATGTTTATCCTGGGATGGTGCCTTTCTCAATAAAACTAATGCAATGGTTCCTCAAAATTGATAAAACGTTAATAAATCGTTTCAATGTGGTATTTAAAGAGAAGAATGTAATATTTTCGAGGAAATGTCATATTACATTCATATATAGTTTTTGTAAAATATTTCTCGTCAGAGAAGTTACGTCTATTTAAAAAAATATACATTTCAATCCCATTTTCTAACATCTTTTTCAGAAGGTATTTTACAAGAGAGTGATTTGACATTCCCTAGAAAACGTTCTTCTCTTTGATTTTAATAATATGTATATGTTAAAGGTCTAAAGCAGTAGTGGTCTTCGACCTTTTTATGTCACAACCCATATTTTTTACTACCATTTTTTTTTTTTTTTTTTTTTGCGACCCATGTCAAATTTATTAGCCTTGAAAAGTAATAAAAAAAAAAAATCTAAAATTATCATCATCAATTATTCCTAAAAGCTATATAATATGCCATTGTAGAAGTAGTGTTCTAACGAAATAAACATTTTCATTTTTGTATAAATGGTATTAAATGTTTGATACAATAATAATAATAATAATAATAATAATAATATGAATTGTGACAGTGACTGTTTTCAAATAATAAATTCCATTTTGGCTGCTCGATTTTAGGCAGTGCAATACTCAAATCATATTCGGTTTTAAAAGTCTGTTTCTTTTTGGCGTTTTCAAATTTTACGTTGTAGAAATCCTGTTTTCACATAAATAAATTGTTAGAAATATTAAAATGGTTTTAGTTTCAAGTACTTCGTAATTTCCCATGCAAAACGCGCCCAAAATATTTCTAAAAAAGTTTCACCGAACTATTTCAGTTTGAGTTTGTTATCCATGAGAAACGCTCAGAAAGCGTTAACAAAATTGTTTACATTTTCAGAATATACTCGAGCTTTTAACGTACAAAGTTTTTTCTTAAATGCATCTATAAATAAAATTATTATATTCGATGTTATAATACTCAGACATTGAAATAATGAAACATTTGATTAGAATATTTTCATTATTTATGATTTGATATATAGTACCTACAGGTAGTTGATAATTAGTATAGAGATAATTAATCGCAACCAAATTTTTAAACTTACTCCACCAATAATTGACTCGCCGATTTAATAATATGACCATCTAATATTGCAATAATAACATGAAAATAAAAAAAAAGTAAACATCATTGTAAAAACACTAGCTTCTTCACTTCGTTCAGAATCTAAAATTGATAAGAAAAAAAAAGATTTTTTCACGTATTACAAATTGTTTTTCACCAAAATATTTTTTATACAACAGCATATTATATTTTATATTTAAATTTTCATAAAATTTAGACTAAGATAAAAGTTTTAAAGGCATTTTCGACAAATTTCGGAAAACTATTGAGAATTTCGAAATATTACCTTTTTAAAGAACCATATTATCTAGAACAAAATTATAATTCAAAAAATATTTTTTATCGAATCTTTTGAATAAGTATATTTATACGAAAAAGTGTTCAAAGAAAAAAAAAAATACAATTTTTAGATAGTCGGACACAATTCGCACCATGGGTATTCAGATGAAAGTGTTAAATTAAATAAAAAAAAAAAAAACCAGAGGGTTTAGCATTTTTGTGGATACAACAATATTATAATAATAGTTTTATATTATTATAAAGGAATTTGAAGACCATATAATGTTGTGATTTTTATGCATACCCTGCATACCCTGCATACCCTCTGCTTGCGCCTATGCTTTCTACAATAATTATTGCAATCACATGTATAGGTATAATATAAGTATTTTGAAAACCAGTTGTTTCAAAATCTTACAAGGTCAGTTGTTTCAAGACAGTCAAGTCAGTCAAGTCAATGTTGTCACACGTCAATAGTTTTAAATTTTATTAACAGAGTACATTAGTTTCGGGAGTATTTAAGCGCAGGAGATGCGTTGTGAAAAATTGTAATAATTCTGTTAAGAAAATTAGTGAAGATAGTAGTCGAATAATATACATATATATGTGTTTACTGTTTACGATATAAAAACTCTAATGATAATGAAAATTATTAAATCGGTGGAGTTTACATAATAATATTTGGAAGTATTCGACTACCTGTTATGATGTTGACCTTTTACAAACGGTGATGTTTACATACATACCTTTTTCTCTAATCATACGTGACCGGTGGAGTTTACACGGGTGATTAACAACATCAATTGGTTGAGTTTTGCATAATACGCCCGAAAAATTCACAACGCCGTTATATTTTCCCTCTAGTGCTCATTTAACCTCAATATTAAAATACGTATAATATTACAAACGATTTCAGTAGAATCTCGCCATCTCGAAATCCTGTATTGTACAAAGTTTGTGCATGCATGGGCGCAATTTTATCAGGGAGGGGCATGATACTATTCAAAACCCAAAAAATTACAGTATTACAAAATAAATTAGGATTTAATGATATTTGCCACTGAGGCTGAGAATTTGTAAGAAATTGCATATTATTTATTTTTTTTTTCAAATGATTATATAATGATTATACCTTTACATTTTCATTATACCTTTTACTTTATTATACAAATGATAAAATTATAAAGTATAATAATAAATGTATAAATTATAAATTATAAAATTATAATATTCCATCAATAATCAAATAATAGTCAAAAACTTAACCTTACCAGAGTCAAATCAATAATTCAAATTCAATCAATTGTTTATAATAGTTATTACTTTTCACTAATTACTCAAATAAATGGAAAGGTTTTTATAAATGTAAAATACATACGAATACAAACATTAAAATGCGAATTTTTCTTGCTAATAAGTACAAAAGTTTCTTGGATTTTTAAATTTGGTTTTTTAAGTAAATTTAAGGAAGATTGTATATGAATAATTTGTTGGCATTCTACGTGCATTTTTTTTCGGAAATTTAAGAGATTTTTTGAAATTTAAAGTGCATTTATCAAGGGCCTTTATTGCATTAAATTCAGAGCCATATTTATTACCACGGTAATCTGCAATACGAATGTACTGTTTTTTTTAAAAATTATTTTGACTATATAAAATCTATAATAAATCTATACAGTTAGAATAGCTATAATATATTTATCTACGAGTATCTATATAATTTTAATAGTCAAAAGCGCTTTTGAAAAGTCCAGAGGGGGCAAATGCCTCATCTTGCCCCCCTCTCCGAGCGCCTATGTGTGTATTTTGAACTTTTTTCCAGTCCCGGTGTTAGAATATCCTATCACACCGGCCATTCTGCACTGTTCACGTGTCGAAATCATTACCCGGTGGTGGTACTCACCGCTTAATGTGATTTACTAATTTGCATTATGTACCGGCAGATTAGATAAAAATATATACGACGTCCAGAAGGTAAAATATAATCTAAAAGTCGAGTATATTATGCACAACAAAAGTCAGAAGTTCTCCTAAAAATTTTTTCTACACTTAATATTTTTGGTAATTTCGTCGAAAACACTTTTAAGTAATAAACAAAAATTATACATATTCCACATCTAAAGAAATGCCTGTCGATTAGTGATTATATATATATATATATAGAAAATAAATATCTATATATATATGTATACATTAAGTAACTAAATATAACTAATAAATATATATTAAATAAAATATTTTAATTAAAAAATGATTTTCAAAAAATAAAAATATAATTTACATTTCAAATTTGAAAGGATATTTTGAATCTCCTTGTTAACTCAAAGTTTTGGTATGTCTATTTTATTTTTTTATTTTTTTTTTTTTTTGACCCTTCATAATTTGGAATACTGACAATATTAATTTTTACGAATTAGAAAAATATAATATATAATATATATATATATATTATAATTTCTATAATAATTTGAATTTCAGTAATTTTAAATATAACAAAGAATTTGGTGTGAACTCATTTTAATTTAAAATTTATGATATAGGAAATTCTCTTCTTTATAATTTCAGGGTGGTTTTTCGAAATAAAAAATATAAATGATTGTTTTCGATTTAAACGAGCGTTTCGGAGCAATCGAATTTTGAACGAAGTGAACAAAGCGAGAGTAGCTCAACTCCTTATCTAATTTTTTTCATAAAATACTCGAGGTGTTTCTATGGTAACGTCATGTTTTCGTGTACGACACAAACGGGCTATGGCCAAAATAGTAATTTAAATATAAGTAAAACAAAAAAATATTTTTCCTTCAGAAAGAAAATATCCTCTTTAAAAATTTTCGATTGAAGGAAATTGATTTTTGGGCAAAATATTCTTATTTCCTATTGCCCCGACAGCATAAAAACCGTTGTCGTCGGTCGCGTATCGAAAAATTATTATTTCTATGTGATAATAATATTATTATGATATTGGAAGGGGATGATGTACATATCATGGGAGAAAATAATGGGCGGGATCATTTTCCTCCAAAAATCAAATTCCATTTTCTTCGGCTGTCCATTCTCCTCCTCTAAAAAAAAAAAAAAAATAAAGTCCTTTTTCCTTCACAAATAAAAATACAATTCTCCTCCAGTTTCCATATTCCTCCAAATATTATTTTTCTACGGTTATTTGGACAAACATTTTAAATAACTGTGTACGATACACTTTCATGGATGTAACGACGATGGGACAGCCCCCCTCCAATGTATTTCCCCCTGCTTCGAACGATATATATATATATTGTAAAATCAGAAGTATTTCAACTCCAAAAAAGTTCAAAGATTATAATATGGCAATGATACAAGTGGAAAAAAGAGAAATCACTAGGTAACTATTGAAATTCAAACTGATCTGTATGTAAATATTATAAAAATATTGAATTTGCTTCTTTTGTTTTTGGGTTTGCTTTTTTTGGGAAAATGTCAAATAATTACAAAAACATTATTAGTATTTAATTCTTATATACCTTTCTAAAATTCAGTTTAAATACTTATATTAATGACTTATTATTAATAAAACATTTAATTTCTTTTTACCCTTTTAAAATTTATATAATTTTATAATTAGATATATTCTATGTATATTGACGATATATTATTATTTACAAAACTTCTCATTTTTCATTTTAAATTTTTGTGTATGTACGTAATACCTATAATTTTCTAAATTCATTGTATTTACTATAAATTTATATACCTAGTCATAATAGAATAAAAATAAAAACATGATAATTATAAATTAATAACATATTGATTTGTATTTATAAACTATTTACCTTTATTCTTTCTTTTTCATCACGTTCATATTATATTAAAATAAATTTATTATATTGTACGTCTCAGTGTTTTCAAAAATCAATGATTTGAAAATTTGTTAAATAACAGTAAGTAATATTGGCAGTGGAGAAAAACGGGATACCGTTTTTTTTTGGAGGAAAAGGGAAGTGGAGGAAAATGGAATTTGAATTTTGGAGGCCAAAATAATAAATGTGGGAATTTTTTCCGAATAAAATATTGTTATTATGACTTAGTGTCTAGAAGCCGTACAGTTTTATAAGATCTCTTGAACTCCGGTGTGGCTAATAAACTTACTTTATTTTGTTTGTCCACCACATCCGCCGTCAATCCTGAGGACACCATTGATTACGATCACTGTATGTTTTGACGGTGGTAGGGGGCGGTACGTTTAATTAAATATTTTTTCCTCGACCTATTTTTCTCTGGCATTTTGCCCCCCAAACTTTTTGTTGTTCTAAAATCCGTCGTCGTATTGAACTCTCGTGGATAAGAGTGACTCGAATCAAAAAAAAAAAAAAAAAAAACCTGACATACTTCGCACGACGAGTATTCTTCGCACCTTGGGAGGGGGGTATTCTCTTGGTTGGTGTATTACATTTTAAAGAAACGATAAATCATTTCTTCGATAAAACGATTCTGAGTGGATACAAGATAATTTTACTTAAAAATTATACAGTTTATTAATATAAAAAAATATATATTGTACCCAGTCAGTTTTATGAACCCACTATGAACTGAGAACGGGAAAAAATTTCCAAAAAAATGGAAAAATAATTGTCAGTTTTATAAAAAAAAAGAATACCATAAATACTAGAAAGACTATACAATTACAAACAAAATTTAATGTTTATATTGAGTATCTTTAAGCATTTAATAGCAGTGTAATCCATTTATACATAATATATTTATATTAGTTATATCAAATTTTTTTTCCAAATTAAAATCTCTTCTTATTCAAAATTTACACAACTCATTCTAACAAAATTGTAAATACAAGTAGGTCTATATATGTGAGTAATTTTGTATAAACAATGTTTATACAAATGTGAAAATTAAAAATTTGTTTTGAATTTATGATTACGAATGTTAACCAAGAGAGGATCACTAAACGGTGAATTATTGTGGAGTTGTTTCATCAACTTTAGATTACATACAACTGTTGATGTAAAATTAATTGCGCTGAACGCGAACTTTATATATTGTATGTGGTAAGACTTCGTTTAAATAAATTTACTTATTAATGTGTGATATAATATAATAATTATAAAAAGTAATATGAGCCAATGAATTAAAATCACTATCTGAAAAAAATTCCAAAATTTTTTTTTTCAAATTTTCAAAATTTTCTTGTGCCAAAATAGTTTTCTTATTATTGTTTATTCATCGATAAATTTTTGTAAAGTTTGGATCAAAAAATGATAGTTTCCGAGTCTTTTTTGTCAGATTTTGGGTAGTTTTTCCAAAAAAAAAAAAAAAAAACTAGAGACAAATCAAAAAGTTGCTGATGGAAACTTTTGGACAAGTATTTCCATACGAAAAAAAATAAACATGATTGTAAAAACACTAGCTTCTTCGCTTCCCTTAGAATCAAAAAAAGATCCAAAAACTAATGCTTATACTTTGTTCGTTTATTGTCCCGTATTTTCTTCACAGAGACGTACGCAGATTTCACCACGAGAGAGGCTTAATTTTCACCCCGTGGTGTTAAATGTCATTGAAACATGTTTCTACCCTCATTAATCACCCCCACGCAGAGTGAGATCCAGGATTCTATTAAGTATATGGTCGCTAAAATTAAAAATCAACACTATAGTGTGATGAAAAACTTAAAATCTTTAATATGTTAAAATTCTTACAATATTGTTAATGAAGGTAAATTTGTTTAAGAAGTTCATCGAATGAATACTACTATAGGATAAGTGGCAAATTCAAAAAAAAAAAAATGTTTATTTGTTTTTTGATTTTAGGATCATTGTTTTGGGTTTATCACTAAATTGATTAAAAATTAATTTTCAAACATTATTTTTTTATTATTTAAGAAAATTTTGGAAACAATGTGTTTAAAGTGTGATCTTAATGACAATTTATGACGTTCAGAAGGATTAAATGAGACTTTATTCGACTATACTACTATAGGTTCCAATTCAAAAATGTTGTTGAAAAATTAATAAAAATATTATATAAATATTATATAAAAAAAGGTAATTAAATTAAATTTTTATTTTTCATACAAAATAAAATACAATACGGAGTGCTTTAGCCTTTTAGCTTCTCAATATTCTTTTAAGTAGGGTTGTGAATTTAATAAATTTGCATTTTTTTTTTCTTCATTGTATAAACAAATGGATTTGGCAAAAATTTACTTTGTGTTATTTATTTAATTCAAATACATTTTTATTATTTTGCATATTTTTGTATATTTTACGGTTTAGGCCTTAGGGCATTTGAGCATATAAATACATGTTTACTTCGAATTAATGCTGTTTTTACATTCTGATAATATTTGTACTCTTTTTTTTTTTCTCAGTTCAATATGACACTCATAATTGACGAAACAGTATTACTAAAATAATGAAGATAATAAAATTATATGAGAAAAAAAAAATGTTTTTGGTTGGGTTCATTAACCTATCAAATAATAATTATCAACTTTGTCATTGATAATTATAAATAATTGTCACCGATTAATAAAATCATTATTTTCTCGAGTTTTATTACAAATCCATAATCCATAAATAAATTTGTAATCTATACAAATAAGAAACATATTAAGTGGATATCTGATATAATAACAATAATTAGTAAAAAGCATTAATTTAAGTATTTTTTTTTTTTATTGATTAAGGCATTTTTATAAAGCATTTCTTTTAAGTTTTGGCATATTTTAGAATTTTTTAATAAATATTATTGTATATTCTGGAATTTTTACTGCATATTTTAAACATACAACAACCATAATGAAATTTATGTATTACAAGTTGGTACGAAATTAAAAAATGACAATTTTCATTTTTTTTTATTTTTAACAAAATAAAGATGCTAGTGTTTTTACAACGACGTTTATTATTATTATTTTGTTTCTTAACATTTTTCAAATAGAAACACTCGTCTAAAAGTCTCGATCACTAACTTTTAACTTTTTGAAATCGAATTAAAAAAATGAAAAATTTATATAAATTTAATATTGATATAAAAAATTCATAATTTTTTTTTACCTAATAAAGAAAAGGAAAAAAAAGCCGGACATACTTCGCACG
Organism: Stegophylla sp. TES_Ste_2020; assembly: GCA_025469315.1. Taxonomy (NCBI): domain Eukaryota; kingdom Metazoa; phylum Arthropoda; class Insecta; order Hemiptera; family Aphididae; genus Stegophylla; species Stegophylla sp. TES_Ste_2020. The sequence goes on along the minus strand of JAIPRM010012819.1, from coordinate 1,053 downwards.
ATGGGTGGGATTCTCTTGACGGATGTTTTGAATTTTAAAGAAACGATAAATCATTTCTTCAATAAAACGATTCTGAACGAAGAAAGTTAATATGTAATATAAAAAATAAATGAAAAAAAAAAAAATGTTAGAAAAATTTCCAAAATTTTTTTTTCACATTTCCAAAATTTTCTTGCGCAAAAATTTCTCTTATATTATTTTCTATCTATGTTCAAATTTTCATATAGTTCGGGTCAAAAAAATTATAGTTTTCGAGTCGTTTTTGTCAAATTTTGGGTAGTTTTTTCAAAAAAAAAAAAAAAAATTGAAGGATTGAGAAATTCAAAAAATGACCTCTTTAAAGTACAATCTAGTGGCAAATCCGGTTTCAAAATGTTGTATACAGAAAAAATAAAAAGTAAATATCATTGTAAAAACACTAGCTTATTTATTTCGTTCCGAAACTAACTAATATGTGCCAAAGACACGTATTTTATGTTAGGTCGTCTTGTGTAAATGGTTTAACTCTTCATGAGGGAATTATGTATATATATATATATATGTATATGAATATTATGCATTCGTGTTTTAAATGTGTGCGAATTGTAGACAGACGCAGCGCGGCATTCGGTCGTGGATATCACTCGACCGAACGTAATAGACAAAATTCGATTACAATGTACGGTATTATCCGACTGGAATGAAAATGGGGACCGACGACGACGCGTTTCGCTGATAATTGATGAGCTTCACTAGACACTAGATTATTGATTTACCATCGGTGACGTAGCGCATGGTATTTGAATAATATAATATATTTCGCGAAAATGTGCTGAACATAATATATACATATAATTTTGGGTGACCGTATTTAAGAAAATAAAATACAGGAATTAAGAATTATTTTGCATAATATTTTTAAATAAATAAGTATTTATTACACACACACATATATATATATATATATATATATATATATATATATATATATATATATATTTATTTATTTATGTTTTTGAATAGTGACAAAAGTATTTTTTTTAAAATAAATATTATATATTTAATTTAAACACA
>JAIPRM010012818.1:0-11853 GCA_025469315.1 Stegophylla sp. TES_Ste_2020 | reverse complement strand
CTAAATGTGAAAGAATTGCAGATTGGCGACCCTTTATTTTGAGGCAATTTTTTTTTTTTTGGTGGGGGACGTGTAAGGGTACAATTAAAAAAAACATATCGTGTGCAGTAGCCAAACATAAAAATTTTAGGCACTGCCATGTACAATTCAACGCTTTATGTAGTTTATTTTTTATTATTTGTTTAGTACTCTGTCTGCTCTATGTTTTTATGAACTATCTGATCAATTATCATCTGTATTACTGTACGCTTTTTCTCTGTATATGTAAATGGGTTATCTTGCCAGTTTAAAATAAATAAATAAAAAGTTGGTAATTATTATATATATAACTGTTTTAAGGTAGAATAAGTATGAAATTAGCAATTTTCACGTAAAATTGTGTGTGTGTGTGTGTGTGTTTTTTTAAACCTCATAAATATTCCATCTTACATGCGGATAAAATCATATATATATCGCGTTTCAATGAAGAAATTAACTCCCTACACGTTTGAGGTTTCCATTTATTATACGTTTCTGCAGAAGCGCACGGCGGCGGCGTGGAAAGACGCGCGACTATGATGCCAATGGGAAAAGGAAATGTACGTAAAACACGAGACGCCAAAACTTTCGTGTTTTCATTTTATTTATTTATTTATTTTTATTTTTTTTTTTTCGTCCCTCCTGCAGTGTAACGCGCAATAAATCGTCGGCGAAAACAACGTTTACTGTACGCATACAATATATTATTGCTGCGCTCTACGTACTATATTTATATATTGCGAGAAATTTTCCGAGGCACAAACCCGTCGTCGTCGGCCAAAAGAGACACTTATTTGTTTTCGCCCCTCGTACACAACACGAACAACATCAACGGACGATAAAAATCACGCGCGCGCTTCGTCATTCGCGTCGTCCGCATACGTGTAAAAGACTCTGTATAAAATATCACTACGGGTATTCTCGTTATGGCATAGACAAAAGTTCAATATAAAACGCTCGAGCGCCTATGCACACAGAGCGATTGACCTGCAAAGACGTTGGAGTCCCTGCGCAGTGCCGGATCTAGGGGGGAAAGTGGGTCTCATCATTGCCCCGGGCTCTTAAATTTATGAAAAATCAAAAAAGCTTAGTTTGGGTGTATTAAAAATATATAATAATAATTTATTGGCCAAAACAGTTTGTACATGTTAGATTATAAATTATAAAAAATACAAATGTGTTGTCCAATTCACCACTGAGGTATCCCTCGTATTGGTGAAATTGGAATCTTATCAAATTATTGATTATTATATAATATTTAATTATTTGATAATTATTGTAAAATGTTAGAAAAGAAAAAAAAAATGGATGATTATTTAATAATCGTAACATAAACTTGAATAAATGGAAAGAAAAATAAATAAATTACAAATGTGGAAGAAAAAAAAAACAACAACAACGGATTAACCGTAGGAAATACAATTAAATATAATATGTTAGAAATAAACAATATTGCGGTAGTACACATAAGATTACATAATGTCATGTACAAATATTTCATTTTTTTTTTTTCATTTAAAATGTTTAAATTTGAAAATTTATATAATATTTTATATATTATTTAGGAATTTATATACCTAACTATTTTTGCCTGACGTAGATAATATCTTAGAGTTCATTAAGAGTTCATAAAAATTATTAATATTATAGAAAAAACATTTTGTGTTAAAACACCCCCCTCTCTGGAGGACGGGCCCTCCAGCTCCACACATGGAGTGCGCAGTTTAAGGGCGCTGTATTTTTACTTGCCCCGGACCTCAAATATCCTAGAACCGGCACTGTCCCTGCGAGATGATTCGATCACGCGGAATGAATGCCTGACATACGCTTTAACACAAGCTTTCCAGTTGCAGTTACATCACTGTAGCATAGAATAAATTTATCGTGGAATGGAAACCGTTCGAAAAATTATACATTGTTCTAATTATTGGATAACGCACAAGACCAATCGTCATATTGAATGCGAGCACCAGTGTAACTCGAAAACATATCTTAAGTTTCTCAATGCATTTTTACGTGATTATAATATGTTAGTACATGCTTATAAAACATAACATTTTTATACTCTTTTATCAGTTTGTTGAAGTTTGTACAGAGCATAAATATTACATACATCAATATAATATAATATAATATATGGCACAAATATCCTGTAAAAACCGTTAAAGTGTTGTCAAATGCGACTTAAAACTGAAAGAGATTAAGTATTGTGGTGAAACCAAAGCTTGTATCCCATGTGGCAGACGGTGTTTCGGACGGTAAGGAGTTTCTACTCTGTGCCAATTTATTCTGTAATTCGACCATGTCATTTCAAATGCAACAACAAATTTTCGTGCGAACATAACGGCTCGATTCGCTTGACCGTAGAAAATCGATTTTAACAAAAAAAAAAAAAAAAAAATGTTATTTCTCTCGGTGTAGATCTGGTCGGGCAAAAATGATTCTATTACATATCTAAGAGTAAATTCAAAAGACGTGTTTAACAAGTATTTGAGCGGTCGTTATACACTACTGTAATGTATTCAGTTTTACTCTCTTGTTTTTTAATTGAAGAATTATGGTTATTAAAATCAAAACAAATCTAAAAATTTCAAAACTTCAAGAGTTTGTGATAAATAGGAAAATAATAAAAATAAAACTCATCAGAACTTAATAGGTGGGTAAAATTTATTTAACCTTGAAATAGGATTTTAATGAAAAATAGATCAGATATCAGGCTCCCAAGCAGTATAATGATTTTTAAGTTTTAGGGTTAACTAGGGTAGGCAAATTATATACAAAATGCGAAATTTTAAAATTTTAAAAACGATTTGTTAGCTCTCAGTGGCTAAAAGAAGTGCAATGGAGAGTTTCAGAACATTACCTATAATAATTCATTCACAACAGATCTTTACATCATAAAAACGCGAAAATCCGAATTTTGAAAACTTCAAGCTATAGCTTGTGGTTAATTGTAAAAAATAAAAATGAGACTTAGTAATAATAAGGTGGGTGATTAAGTTAATATTCAAATAGGGATGAAAATTCTCAAAAAATTGTGATTAGCAACTAAGACTTTTAAGAATCGGACTGGGATTCGCGTGATGCACTTTTTGTTATGTTTGATAATTCTCGCCAATCTCCCTGTATATAGAGAAAAAAAAATAAAACACAATTTACCAACCATCTATAAGTACTCGGTGTATACATATAAGTATTGATGTGTGTGTGCGCGCGACAAAATAATAGGGAAGGGGGTGTTTCGGGAACACAATGCGCGTGTTAAGACCGTTTCGATAGAAATATAATACATATATACATTAACATTTATATACACGGCCGGGACACGCATAGAAAACGGTGAAAGAGAGTGAGAGAGAGAGAGAGAGAGGAGAGGAAGTACGCGTTTAACGTACGTATAGAAAAGAAAGAAAGACATTCTTGAGGCCGAAAGAATTCGAACAAAAGCAAAGGGGGTTATTGATAAAGTTTAGTGTGTAACGTTGCGAAAAAGCGCCGCATATACGTATATTATATACGCAGGCACGCCACACATACGACCCTCTTATCGCGTGGTTAGGGAGATGGCGGTGGTGGGGGGGGCTTTTGGCTGGCTGTTACTACTTTTCAATATAAACGCCACACACGCACACGTACAAGTATAAAAGATATACGTGTGTAGAAGTACACTCCTAAATCACACACACACACACACACACACACACACACACACACACATTCAAAAAATGTCAATTAAAGCCTGGTGCGAAAATTCGCGTTTGTGTGGCCTTTTGGTAGGTATATAACTATAAACGCTATTGTTTTATGTATTTTATTTTCAGTTGCTGTTGTCTTATTATTAAACGTAATGCTCGTATTATATATATATATATATATTATATTATATATATTCCTGTATTTCGTCCCACTCGTAGAAAAATAATTTTCAATGAATTCTAAGGAGCTGTACTTATACTATTTTCTATAGGTACTTATGTCTTATTAGCAGGGTAGCGTTGAGAAGGGGTACAGAGGGTAAGATCTGGAGGGGAACTAAAATTTCGAAAGTATTTTAATAATTTAGAATTATTAATTATTATTAGGATAAGAAGTTATAGAAGGTAAAAATGGTAAAACATGCGAGCAAAATATATACAAACAAAAAAAAAACGCATACGAGTATATGAATATGTATACATATATATATATATATATATATGCATTTAAAACCATAAAATTTGCATAAAAAAACACTTATGTTTTTAAATAATTTGAATAATAATTTACATTTTGATAGATAGTAATTGATAAATAAAATAATAATAATAATAATGTATTTTACTTGTAAATAAAGTAAATTTGTTAATTGGAACATCTAAAATAAATTAGATAATATAGATGTATAGATAAATAAATCTAAAGTATGCATATCTAAATTGTTCTAAGTAATGAAACACATGTATTTAATTATTTGTGTATAAGTAATTTAATTTTTATAGGTAATTTTGTATTTAATTTTTGTTTTGAGAGATAAATTTTACTAAAAACGTATTTATATAACACAAAAATTTCATATATTAAAAACTTTCAATTCACCGAAATATTTTGCATATTATTATCTCTCTATATTCAAATCTTCATAAAATTAGATTGAAATAAAAGAGTTTAAAAGACGTTATTGTCAATTTTCGCATAGTGTTCTCCAAATTATAGAAAAACTATCGAGAATTTCAAAAAATAATCTCCTAAAAGTACCATCTAGAGGAAAATTTTGATTAAAAAATTTGCTTGTTTAGGAAATATGTACACATAAAAAAAAAATTAGAATAATAGTAATGAAACCAGTTTTTTTGCTCCACTGAGAATCTAAAAGTATAAATGCTTTTATTTTCTTATTAACAAAATATAGTTTACTTTTATTTAAACAATTCGCAATTATCGCTCTTTTGCAACGTGTAAAATATCATAATATTGTATTTATTGATCATATTGACTTCAGACGCATTAAGAGAAACAGACATAACATTTTTTCCCCTCTGTGTTCGGGGGATACAATTCTGGCTCCGCTTATGCTCGATATGTTCGTGTATAACTTACGCGATCGGCTGCGAGAAGTTTCAATTGAAATGCTTCTCGCCCATAGATTATCGCACCTCGTCATAATATTATTATTACACTACGTATACGTAGTAGGTATGTATTTTATACCGAAAAACAAAAACCCGGCACACTTAGCTCTCTTAGCCGCAGCTAACGCGTCTCGTCACGTATACGTGTGCAGTATAACGACGTGCTCGGGGAGTACGTAATTGTTGTTATTATTATTTTAGCTTCGTTCCTGCGTCTCATCACGGCCCGTCGTCGTAATGGGTTTGCGGTTAAAAGCGTAAAAAATTACCAGTCCGAATACACATACACACGCTGAATACTACTTGCAAACACACTAACGTACAGTGTGTGCTGCGTTATACGCGTACCACTCTCAGCCCACAATATAACTTTTGTTTAATGCAATAGCTAAGGGGGTATAATGTAGTAGTACAAATTTTGAGAAAACTTCAAATTCTTAACTACTTTAGTGTGGGTACGTGCAATACAAATCAATTGTTTTGAATAACGACACTTCTTTGATAAATATGGATAGACGATTTTTTTGTCATTTTGTCATTAACCATTGCCTTAAACCTAAAAACGACTGAGTTGTTGTTTTTTGAAATTTGAAAATAATTTCCAAAATTTTGAGATACTTATGTTGAGAGATTTTTTCATAGATTTAAAAATTTCCATTACAAAATATAATGATAATTATTTTGCAATGAAAATTGTTTATTATTATTATTATCTTATAATATGTTCAAAATTTCATAAATTTCTTTAAACAAAATTCCAATTGGCCGATTACTAACGATACTATAACATAATAATGCAATTTAATGGCCCTATGAATTTTAATTTGGAAATTTAATTTAATTTAATTTCGTATTAAATTAATATGCGTTATGTTTTTTGGGAATATTGAAAATTAAAATATTTTGAAATTTCAAAAAGCTGTAACTAGGTCAATTTAAGGTTTAGAACCGTTATAAATAAATCAAAATAACTAAGAAAAATAATAATCTATTCAAGTTTGATGATAAAAATAATTTTTACTGTTAAAAAAAAAAAAAAGGAATTTGTATTTTGCTTATTTTAATCTATACGGTTTTTGGACTAAAATATTCAGTGGTACATATTCAGACGGTACACACTGTATATAATTACGCGGAATCACATACGTAGTTTTGTCGTCGTGGTCGTGATGTCTTTCCGCGTTTTGATCCTTTAACGACCGGCCACTGTGAAACAAATCTCGTTTAGAATTGGCGACTATTTTAAGAAGCTGTTCCCGCGTATCCTATACAGCCAGGTATACGGCTCTACGCTACGCTGCGTATCACATTATTATTACGTACGTGTTTTATTTTTTCGAGAAAACGACGCGCGTCCTCCATTATTAATGGACTTACCGCGCCGCAGAGGCCGCCAAAACTTACCTGTTGCGAAACAAACGTTTTCCGGTTAAAAGTTAAAAATAACGTGCGTTTTATTCACAGTTTGCGTGGCCGGGTAAGCGTATTGTTGTGTTTACTAATCATTTATACGGCTACCTGGGAATTTACATAAAATTTCTGGAACAATTAAATAAAACGAATGTTTTAATTTGCTATATTATAATATTATATAGTAATGACTGATGAGTGATTCTTGTAAGTGAATCGAATCGAAATGAAAAGGTTGATCCAAAAAAATAAAATCAATTGAAAAAGATCTGAAAAAATGTAAATTCTGATTGGGAATAAAAGCTTGGCAACAAAACAAATCACTATAGTAAATAATTATCTAGAAAAACATATATATTTTCTTAAACTTTCCTATAATTTCAAATGTCCGAAATTTCCTTGTGATTTAATTTAATTTTGTAATAAATCAATATGCGTTGTTTTTGGGAAAATCAAATTTAAAATATTTTGAAATTTCAAAGAGCTGTAACTAGGTCAATTTTAGATTTAGCATCATGATCAACAAAGCAAAATAACTATGAAAAAATATAATCTATACATATTTGGTGATGAAAATAAGGGTTAATATTAAAACCCTAAACCCTAAACTCTGAACAACACTGCGTACATTCTTGTAGAGAGTAAAGAATTATTTTTCAAGTGTACGACAACCGATTAAGGAGTAGAAGGCAATGTTATCCTACTAGAAAAAATATTGTAATTTTTTTTATGCAAAAAGTGAATTAATAATAAATTCTTTTTACGAGTGTTAATTCTACATGACATGCATTATCGCTTTATCATTTATTCTCATAACGTATCTCCGTTTAAGTACGTTTATTCTATATGAAACGATAAAAATTAACAAAAAAAACCCAACTTATATACAAAAAGTTCAAAACATTTTCAGATCTAATTAAGGGAAAATAAATCCAAAAAGATACAAAAGGGCTTGAAAATTTTAATACGTCCATTTATCTAAAAAACTTAATGCGATTAGTCATCAAGCACCTTAATAGACGAGTAAAACCAAGACCAGCAGTACAATGAAAGAACATAGGTTGGATGAACTGTGTACATGCTCAGTGTTCGTCGGGAAAAAAGGGGAAAAAATTATTTTCAAAAGCACAACTCACGGTTTTTGTTTTAAAATATTATCTCTGTACGAAAAATATATTATGTTACCCATTTTACAACTTTTTCTATTTCAAATTTTCTTATATAAAACATACGTTTGTCCGGTTTTTCAATAAAAATTTGAACGGGTAATAATATTCAAAAATTATTGCCGAATCGGAGTTGCTCAACAGCAGCTATTCGGCCGCCGAATTATAATGCACATTCGACTTTTCGGGCTGTTTGCAGTTTCCGCGTGCCGACGACCTGTTTACAAAACATTTTTCCACTTTATGTTATGATATCGTTCGCGTATTGCGGCGCACGTGCAGCGTATAATGTGTAATAATATTTTGTGTGCACGCAAAACGTATGGGGGGGGGGAACCCGCCGAACATGAATACAAAAATACGAAATTTCAAATTTCGGCTAAAACGCGAATCGACTAAAACAGCTCTGCCGCAGTACACGGTGTCGTAAATGGAAAAAAAAACACTTCAAAACGCAAATACATTATTTTGTTTTTTATCCGCTTGTGCGTGCGAAAAATAAATAAAACGGGTAATCGTCGTCTTCGCTGCTCTCGCGGTGCGGTGCCACGAAACACTGGTGATTATTAATTATTATTTTTCCTTATTATTTCAATTTGTTAAAATATTATTATCATGCCAGTGGCGTACACAGGGATTTTTTTTTCGGGAAGGGTTTTCAAAAAATTTGAATCAACTACTTTATATCGTTATGAACTACAATGAATAATTATAGATGACTATCTGTTGGATTGCTAAACCACTGTAAGAGTTAGTTAACCCATAAAATAAAACGATATGTTAAAAGTAAAATAGAACAAATTTGTTTACCACCTAACCAAAAATTACAAATTTTAACTTTAAAGGCACATTAAATTATGAAAATGTTCTGAAAACGGATTAGCTTACACACACAAACGTTATTAATACAATAATACACGTAATAAACGCAATACTAAATAAAACAATTTTGGGAGGGGTTATAACCCCTTAACCCCCCCCCTCTCTGGGTGCGCCAATGTATCATGCGCTCATTAAACTAATATTATTATTATTATTATATCTAACCTACGTACAGGATATCGTCATCGAAGGATTCACCCTGCACGATTCAGTACCATACATATAGTTATGCAGTCGTGATTGGAGCTCGAGAATTGTTTCTTTCGTTTCGCATATAAATACAATACGAATTTTTTTCAGATAATCAGGAAGTAAAAAAAAAAAAAAATGCATATTACGCGTTTTCTCGCACATTTCCTGCGGTATTTTCGTCAAAATACCTCTTTTTTGATTATTTACCAAAAAGAACTCTGATCAATATTTGTTTCGAAAATACGTATATCTCCACAACAAAATATGCGTTAAAATAAAATCAGCACTACACGATTATTAATACTAGAAATTGGATTTTGATGATCCCCAAAACTCCTAAAAAATCACATGTAAAAATACCCTAAAAACTGCGAGAAAAATTACTTTAAAAAATAAAAAGTCAGACATATCTTGCACCATAGGTGTTCTTCGCTTCTCGGGTGCGATTTGGAGTGTACGTATATTGAATTTCAAAGAATTGATAAATGAATAAAACGACTCAGAATGGAGCTTCAGTTTTTATGAGACGATTTGACTAAAAAATTATAAAAATTTAAAAAAATAAATATTTTGTTCTCAGTCATTTTTATATCCCACTGTTAACTGAAAAAAGGAGGAAAAAAATTTCATGAGAAAACATTTTTCACATTAGCGAAATATTCTTGTGCCAAAACATTTCTCATATAATTGTTTATCTACACTTAAATTTTCATTAAGTTTTCAAGAAAATTTTTCAAATATTGGTTAGGTTTACTCAGATTTTGATAAAATTTATTGAGAATTTCGAAAAATGTCATATATAACGTACCACATAGAGGTAAATTGTGATTCAAAAAGTTGTTGGTCGAAACTTTTGGACAAGTATTTCCACACAAAAAGTATCCATACAAAAGTTTTCGGGAAAAAAAAAAAATAAATAAAAATTTAAACGTCATTGTCACAACACAAGCATCTTGGCTCCACTCAGAATTTAAAACAAAAAACAAAAATAAAAATAAAAAAGATATCACTGTAAAGACATTAGTTTCATCACTCCGCTCAGAATGTAAAATACATTTAAAACGAAATATGCGAAATATGCAAAAAGAAAAAAAGAAAATACAAATTATATACTTATTCTAAATTGTTATGTGGTAACTGTAGTAAGTAATACAAATTACAACTATGTAGCTTAGTCAGCAATTAGCATTATATAGCAAATGTGGGAAAAAATGCAATGGTCATCAAATTCCCATCTGTAATTAGAACAAATTCAAAAAAAAAATTAATCAAAATAAATAGTTGAAAAATAAAAACGAAATTCGATTACTAAATTTTAAAAATAAAATGTGTAAATAATTTCATCGAAATAGTTGAAAAGAGGTTTAAAATATATTGTAAAAATACAAAAGTTTCAAATATTAAGTTTAAGATAGTGTGCAATAAATTTCAAATACTACACTTCCCTAAAACAGTCTAATACGCTTTGTTCTATCGAAAGTTGCTGCAATCTTTAATAATCTGTTTTCAAATTGATCTTTGTACGTTTTATTCTGTTATTTAATAAGCTTTCAACAGGTATGTTTTCTATGGATATTTTATGATAAGAGCCATTTTTTCCCGAAGACATTTATTTTGGAAGTTTGTTTTAAGATACCTTTTAACCTTTTAATCAATCTTATAACTGAATTGGCATTATTTTTCTATGTATGTGATTTTAATCCCATTTCGCGCTTAGCTATAAATTATTCAAAGAGAAGTAACTATCTACACTTTTCATTTTCATCACATTAGACAGAATTTGAAAATGTTTTTCGCTGTTATACACTAGGCCAGTGCTTCTCAAACTGGGGGTCGCGATCCCTTTGAGGGTCGCCAACAAATTGTTCAGAGTCACCAATACACGAAACAACTAGTTATTTATTTATAATTATCATAAAGTTGATAAACATTTGAGATTTCTGAAAAGTATATATTATTTTAATTAAATAATATATACTAACAATATATACAATAATAATTATGATAATTTGACACTTCTTTTTAATACTATCATAATAAAAAAAGTCGTTTAAAATTTTGGTGACATTATAGGGTGTCGCGGTCTCAAAAAGATTGAGAACCTCTGCACTAGTCTATTATTGTGCACCTTATTATTATGCATAATTCTTTTAGAGTTTTAAGGTACCTGTTTGGCCATTATCGTCATTAATTATCGTAATTACTAATTATTATAATCAGTGACATTCATAAGTTTATAAATAGATAAATAATTGTGTGACACGTTTTTTCTTTTATATTTTAACATTTTTAGTGCGTCATTAAGCGCTCACATAATACATGAATGTTTTTGAGAACGCATTTGATTGCGATTATAAAACACTTTTTTAGAGTCACAAGTCTCGTTCCGTGGTAATGAATGCGATTATAATAACACACATACTGTTTGAATAATATTATTCAACCCGAAAAATTGTCGTAATTACCAACAAAAATTAATTTCCACGCCAGTATTCACATCAGTGATATATTGTAGACACAGTGTGAACAACTAATTCGACATCTAAGAGATATAAATCTTTTTCCAATTTAATAATTTATAATATATATAAAAAAAAAAAAAAATTATTTATAATTAATACAATTTTATTTCTTTATAAGACTAATATCAAAAAACTTTCAAATATAATTCACCCATTTCAAGCTATACATAGAACTTTGAAAATACTGAAAATTTCTCATATTTTCTATGTTTTTATTTGATATTTAGACCCAGAAATTCAATACAAACATATTGTACCGTTTAACTAACATACTTCGCACGATGGGTGTACTTCGCACGACGGGTGGTATTCTCTTGACGGGCGTATTAAATTTTAAAGAAACGATAAATCATTTCTTCAGTAAAACAATTCTGAACGAAGGAAGTTAATAATGTAAGAAAAAAAAAATTTTCGAAAAATGTCCAAAATTTTTTTTCACATTTTCAAAATTTTCTTGCGCCAAAATCTTTTTTATAGGATTTTCTATCTATGCTTAAATTTTCATAAAATTCGGATCAAAAAATGATGGTTTCCGAGTCGTTTTTGTCAAATTTT
>JAIPRM010012817.1:0-11853 GCA_025469315.1 Stegophylla sp. TES_Ste_2020 | reverse complement strand
GACAAAAACGACTCGGAAACCATCATTTTTTGATCCGAATTTTATGAAAATTTAAACATAGATAGAAAATCCTATAAAAAATATTTTGGCACAAGAAAATTTTGAAAATGTGAAAAAAAATTTTGGACATTTTTTTTTTTCTTATATTATTAACTTCCTTCGTTCAGAATCGTTGTACTGAAGAAATGATTTATCGTTTCTTTAAAATTTAATACGCCCGTCAAGAGAATACCATCCGTCGTGCGAAGTATGTCCAGCCTTTTTTTTTTTTTTTTTAGAGTCAGGGGGTGTCCAGACATGTAGGACACCCCCCTAAAATGCGCTACTGTCTACCACTGTGAAAATGACATTATTTAAACATTAATATTTTATATTTTATACACTCGAAAAAAGAAAACTATATAAAAGAAAAAAAAATTTACGTTTTATTTCAGTTAAATATAATATGTGCAAATAAATGTACAAAAAGTAGAAAAATGAAAAAAATAATAATAAAATGACCGCGAATCCGAAAAATTCCTAAAAAAATGCAAAAAATGCAAATTAAAAAATGTACCATTAGATTCAGTGTTTCATAAATCACATTTCTGTAATGACGAGCAACATATTAGAGCAAAAGAAAAAAAAAAGCAAATGCGTCAAGTTCCGTGCCCTGTATTTTTTTTATGCATCTGTATTTAATTGGCTTTGTGACAAATTAAATTGAATTGCATATTTAGTAGACCAATATGATGTAAGTTTTTTTTTTTTTTATCTTTACACTTAATTTTTATATTTTATTTCATTTATGATATTTTTGATTGTAATAACTCCCTACCCCAACACAAGTATATCTTAAAGGGGTAGGTTATCTTGTAATTTTTATTCATTGTATTGTTTTCTGTTCACTGTTCAATATACTACTACTACTAATAAAAATATTACTGAAACAAATTCCACAAAAAAAACATCATACTTCACACCTAAAGGTGTTCTTCACTCTTCGGGTGAGATACTCATATGTTGATTATGTTTGTATTAAATTTTCAGATTTTAATTTCAAAAGATAACAATTTTATGACATCAAAATTTACTAAATACGATAAATTTTCAATATTTTCAAAATTCTATACTTGGCTCAAAACTAGTCAAATGTTTTTGAAATTCATATGAAGTATGCGCGAAACTATTTTTAATAGTTAGTGAAAATTTTAAGATTTTAGCACGCTTATTTTTGAAGTTATATTAAAAAAATTCAATAAAATTGAAAATGAAAATTCAGGTTATGGATTATTATTTTACCTTTTTTTTTTATACATTTTTCGGTAATTTTCTTTACGCCTAGAAAAATTATGTAATACCTACTTAACTACATAAGTGGCACTTGGCGTAGATTTAAGGGGGAGGGGCAAACATGAAATATAATTAATTAAATTTAATCCTTCGAAATAAAGGATTTCACCCTTAATGAAATATTTGTTTTGCGTAGGAAATACTTTTCACTCATTTGGTGGTAAACTGAAAAAAAAAATAATAATTTGAAAATGTAACATAAATATTATGAAATGCTTCAAGCTAAAATTTAAAAACTGTAAGGTACAAACTGTACAATAATTGTTAATTTGGTTTAATTGTATAATTATTTACATATAGACATATGTAATTGTATAAATGTATAATAACTGAATAATGAGCTAGTTAAGTATAATATATTACATTACCATATTGTGTCGCTTATTATGTGAAGAATAATTAATGTTTTACAATAAAGATTTTTATTTTAAAAAAAACACTTGATTATTTACTTAAGTTATCTAAAATCTAAACAAAAACATTTTTTGTAACAAATAATATTATAAAATACAAAATTGAATACAATAACCAAACGATTCAAGTATAGAAAATTGACAAAACATTCTTTCTTATAGGGTTATAATGTTAATTTGCCGGGTACCAAATTGGTGGTAGGGAAGATTTAAGTAGTCTCGTTGTTTATTTTGTGACGTTTTCGAATTAAAAACTTGAAATTTTGATTTATTAATTCAATATTTTGACATCAATACTTATAATTTAGACTGAAACTTGTAATTTCAACTTCACTTTGCAATATTAATATCATAATTTGAAATTTTGGCAAAAAAATCAAAAATGTTAACTTTATAACATAACATTTAGAACTTGGGAATTTGAATTGTTGAGTTTGTTATTTGAATAATGTTATCTAGCTGATGACTATATGAATATAATAATAATTATCAATTGATAAACTCAAAATTTCGAATTGTCACGTTGAAAATTTAGTATCCCTAAGTCGACATTTCAAAACACAAATTCAAAATCTTCACAAATTGTTTTTACACAGTACTACTACACTTCCTTATAGTTTGAACTTTGATAGATGTTTTATTATAGACAATTAAAAATTACATGGCTTGTCATATTAATTTTATATAGTCCTGATTGATGATTTTGAAAATGAGCCGTTTATGTTTATGTTTTGTCAACGAGTAAAATAATTAAATTTAATCTGTGGTCATAAGACCAAAATACTAAACTAGACTGAATGGTGGACACATAGGGTCTTACCTGAGTTTTGACGACTGATAAATGTGATTTTAAACTATTAAAGTAAAATTTAGAAATGACTAATGAATAAATAATTAATCATCGCGATTATCACCACAGCTTACATAGCTATTACTTTTTTTGATTTTTGTTTAAAATATTTATTATTTAATATTTTTTAAAAGGTTTAGAAATAAATTATTATTCGAATAAATAGTTGAAAATTTATTCAAAATAATATGTATTTGAATAATAATTATTATTTCTAAAAAAATATATTCAGAATACCTTTTTGAACATTAGAAAAATTATTTAAATACATACTTTGAAAATATTATTTTAAAATAATTTTTTCTTTTTTTAGATAACGTAAAAGAACTATTACAAACATTAATTATCAATATTCTTTATTGTATTTTGTATAATTGTACCTATTAGTAATCGATTTTGTACTTTAACCATTGTATTATTTCATTTAAAAATCCTTTCCACAAATTTTGACCTGCAATTTTTTAATCAGAATTTGCCTCCAGATGGTAATTTTACTAAATTATCAATAGTATTTCCAAATTTGAGAATTACTACTTAAAATTTGATACTTTTTTTATCCAAACTTTATGTTAATTTAAATATGAGTAGTAATGTAAAAACTATTTAGGCAAAAGAAAATGTGCGATTCTTTTTTTCGTAATTACATTATGATATATTATGTAATAACACTATTTTCTCAAGAAAATTTTTTATTTTTCTTTGTTTTCAGTTTATAATGGGACATAAAATTGGTTGAGTAAAAACACAATACGCCATTAATTTTGTTGACATCGAAGTCAAATGTAGTTATGCAGACACAAAATTTACCGTAATCTAAAAACTTACGATAAGTGCGATGATATTCAATAATTATTATCGTGTAATAATAATTTTTGCTAATTGATATAATACTACAGCTAGTATATTGGTTAATATATAAAAATGTATAAACTACTAAATTTAAAAAAATTTAACACTTACTAAGTGTTATTTAAATGTATGAAATATTTTCAATAGGTATTCGCGTTATGCAATAGGTACAAATAGTAAAATGTAAAGTGTTAAAACAGTTAAAACGTTGCAAACTACTGCACCGCCTACGACCAAGACAATGGAAATTAACATATCTATTTTTAATTTTATACAGTGTCACTGCAAATTGTGTAAATAATACGTAATTTTCTCGAGAGAGAGCAAAACAGTAAAGAAAAAACTTTAAAACACATTTTCTTCGATCACCTGATCACACACATTTTGCAAACCGATAGTGTCGGAATTACATAATACCGGTGAGCCGCAAAGGCTTTTGCTCGTAAAATCTCATTTTAGAGACTCGGCAATATTTACAGATTAACTATTGTTTTATATTGCCCAACTTAACAACAAAATATTCATTAAGTGCGAATAAACAATTGGTGGGTTAACCAAGTGTCAAAAGGTAAAAAGTTTATCAGATTAAAGGTCAAAGGGTGTTTCCGGTATTTGGACTGCAATAGGTTTATGCTCAGTTAGTCAGAAAAAAAAACCAGTTAGTCGAAACTCAGTTCACCGACCATAAAAAAAAAAAAAAAGTTTTTTAAAAATTCTCAATTTGCCGACATATTGTTAAAATATGTTACTCTATATTGTAAACTGTAGTGTGTAATGTGTATAATTTTTGTATTGTTTATTAATTTATAAATATTAAAAATATATATTAAGTACAAATATAATTATTATTATCACATTAAAAATTTAATTTATTCATTCAATTTTAAATAAGTACCCGTTTTTGTGACATGACAATTATTTTTGTGTATTGACCGAAGCTCCGCTCAGAGTCATTTTATTGAAAACATATTTTATAATTTTTCATATAAAGATTCAATTCAATCTTTGCAAATATTTTTGGGAGTTGGGAGATTTTTGATAACGGTCGATAGTTTATGACGTTGGAAGAATTACCTTTTTTAAGAATGGGTTAGAATGGAAATTAATAAATAGTTAATTTATACAATGTATTGACATGCCAAAATTGAGTGATTACATGATTGTCACATATTATTTTCATTAAACTACACATGCTTAAATTTAATTGGTTATTTAATTAGTTATTATATCAGTCCGACAATATACTTATATGTAAAAACAAAATAACGGGAAAAAACTGTCAAAAATTTATAATTTAATCCAATCCACCCAAGATATACCTATTTCTAGATAAAAAAACTTTACCACTAACAGCTACATGTATATTGGTGTTGTATGAAAAAATCTGAAAATTAATATTCAAAGAAAGTTATCGATTTACTATGTGTACACACACACGTTATCTAGTTATAGTGTTTTAGTTCTACAAGAACAGTGTTTATATTTAATGAAAGCCACGAAGATCCCTTGAAGTTAAAAGAAAAACACGTTGATCACTGATTATTAGAATATTTATTGAGGCAAGATACAAGAAAAAAAATTTAAAAACAAACATGGGTTAAAATTACAATTAGTTTGATAACTCTGGCATTGAAATGGTGTATATAAAAAGTAATGTTAGCAACAGCGAAAACATGAAGATTTTGTTCATCGTTCAAGAGCTATGGATTTAATATAAAATAACAAGTACTATGTTGATTCGTAAAATGTTTTATTATACACTTTAATAAGAAACTTAATTTTTATTATGAATTTTCATGTGATTACGACAATGGTTTGAAGCAGAGAATAATTTTGAACACACACCACATTTATAAGGTTTCTCACCAGTATGAATTCTTTTGTGTACCACAAGATTGCTATTTTGGTTAAAACACTTTTCACATAAATCACATTTATACGGCTTTTCACCGGTGTGAATTCTCGAGTGTACCAGTAGATTAGCATTTTGTTGAAACGACTTCTTACACACATCGCATTGGTATAGGTTTTTTCTTGTGTGACTTCTCGAGTGTCTACAAAGATTACTCATAGAACAAAATGACTTCTTGCATACACCACACATATAAGATTTTTCACGAGCATGAATTTTTAAGTGTCTCCGTAAATTTTCATTTATGGAAAACGACATATTACACACATCGCATTCAAAAGGTTTTTCATCAGAATGATTTTTCATGTGTCTCGAGAGACGACCACTATGGGTAAACAACTTATTACATACGTCACATTTGTGAAGTTTTTTATCTGTATGGATTGCTGTTCTAAAGTGTCTTTTAAGACTGCTCATTGTACTGAATGACTTCTTACATGCTTCACATGAGAAAGGTTTTTCATGATTATGAACAATTTTTATGTGTCTTCGTAAATTTTCTTTTACGGAAAACGACTTTTTACACAAATCACAAATAAAAGGTTTTTCACCAGTGTGAGTTCTCATGTGTCTAAAGAGATTACTATTTTGGAGAAATGGCTTGTTACATACATCACATTTTAAAAGTTTTTTATCAGTAAGGATTGTCATGGGTTCGGGGAGACAACGACTTCGAGTTAACAACTTTTTTAATGCTTCACGTACGAAAGACTTATCTTCAGTATGAATCATCTGGTGTTCCTAGAAAAATAAATATTTCATAATAACAACAAAGTAAAATCCATCAAATTGAACATAATCTATTTTCTTAGTATGATTTTCTACCATTAGTTTTTTTAAGTGTATTAAATAATAAGTAATTTAAATTACTTATTATTTAATAGACAATATGATATGTATAGATAGACAATAATATAAGAAATATTTTGGACATTTTACTAACACTTTTCTTAGATTTTGAACAAAGTGAAGAAGCTTATGATTTTATAATGATGTATTTTTCTTATTAAATTTTTTTCTCTATTCTTTATTTATTAGTTAAAAAAAAGTAAAGTATAGACAAGAAAGTTGGATATACTTCGTACCATGAATCAGACACTCTTAGTGGATGTGTTGAAAATGACAATTTTTATTGTTCTTTATATTATTAACTATCTTTGTTCAGAATGGTCTTATTGAAGAAATTATTGATCGTTTCTTTCAAATTTTACAAACCCACCAAGGGTATCTGACCCGAGGAGCGAAGTATGTTAGGCTTTCTTTTTTTTAATTTATTTATTATACTTTAGTATACATGCAAAATTATTTAATTATTTTGTTTTATTCTTTTCACAAGTGTATAAGTACATTTTAAAAATAAGGCTCAGATGACGATAAAACTGGCAAATAGTTATCTATAATTTACTAATACTCTACTCAGAATTGTTTTATTTTATGATTTATTTTTTATTTAAAATTCAACACATCCACCAAGACTATTCCACCAGAAGAGAGTAGAATACCCACGGTGCTAAGTATGTCCGGGTTTCGATTTTATATTGTTAATACAATTATTTTAAGTAGATCAGTAAGTTGGTATGAAAAAAAATTAATTAAATTTTTTTTTTTTTTCAAATTACAATGTAATATGAGCATTTATATAGAGTTTTGGGTGTTAACACATTACACAAATATCTTATACCTAAGGCATTTTATCACATACAATATTTGAACAATAATGATTTTACATACTTTTAAAGATGATTTGTTCTTAAATTTAGAATAACATACTGCACATGAGAAAAACTCTGCTTCTTCATCTGATTTTTTATTCGAATGTACAACTTCACAAAACTGTACAATATAACTATTTTCATAAAGTGCTTCATCAAGATTCACATTTTCATTTTCTTTTTTTTTAATTTTTAATTCGGAAAGAGCATTGTCTGTATTTTCTTCAGGAATGCATGTGTACCTGAAAAAAAATTGCATTCATTAATAAATAACCTACCTTTAATTTATTATTATGTTTCTTTTTGTATTTTTTATATAATATAAATTAGACTTTAAAATATAAATTATAATATATTATATACTTTTCAATAAGATTAGGATTTCGAGGTAAATGCCTTTTTTGGGGACAAATCATATAAAGACAATTTTTAAACAAAAATGTTTTTATTTAAATTCTATACTTATAGAGAAACATAATTTTTGCCTTCTCCGCCTATAAATGTCTTTAGTTGTTTTCCCCTACCTTTTTCTTTTTTTTGATATAATATTATGTTAAATTAATAATTTATTATATTTGAACATTTTCACCATAAAAGTGATAAGAACTTTCAAAAATATAATGAACATGAAGACATAATGAAGATGAATTGTTAAAATATATGTTGGTTAAGATTAAGACACATTATAATTTAAAATTATTAAAAAAAAAAATAGTTAATTTTCTTTTGAATGCCTTTTTCTGCTTTTTTCAAACTTTTAGTGCCTTTTTCATAATTTTCAACATTTTCAAACATTCAACAATGTGTGAGCACGGACAGTAAGAGTTCAACACAGTAAATGAATTTAAAAAAAATATTTAAATAAAAAGTTTTTAAAAAAAGCATGATAAGACATTCTAAATTTGTAACAGTTAAAATATAGTATGATAAAATACATACCAAAACTTCC
The DNA here is from genome assembly GCA_025469315.1 of Stegophylla sp. TES_Ste_2020. Lineage (NCBI taxonomy): Eukaryota > Metazoa > Arthropoda > Insecta > Hemiptera > Aphididae > Stegophylla > Stegophylla sp. TES_Ste_2020. The sequence goes on along the minus strand of JAIPRM010012817.1, from coordinate 3,836 downwards.
AACTTTCATTTAACCATTCATTTCAAACTACTTAATCACAACTAATCAGAGGTGTAGCCAAGGAGGAGGCTAATGGGGCTATAGCCCTCCCCATTGACCATGTTTTTAGCTATTTATACCAAATTGTTCGCACCACTTAGGTTGTTGGTAAGTTGTAATTTTTTAAAAAAAAATCTTAGATAGAAAATTATACAAGTTTTTCATCAAATTTTATATTTACTAATTTTTAGGTATTCATATTGTATTTATAACAGACAACTAAAACACATTGGAGAAAGAGTTTATAGGTCAAGTTCAGTTAATTTGTTATTTAAATTTTATACCGAATAAGAAATTAATAATGATAAAACTTATAAAAATACTCAGTGTGAACAATAAAAACAAAAATGTTGAAATAGAAAAAAAAATTCACTGAGACTTCAGTATAAAATACTTAACTTAGTCCATGTCATAATAACAACAGAAAAATGCTGTGACAATTAATATAATAATTGAAATAGCATTTTCTTTTAGATAAACAAATCAATTTTATTTTTCTACATGTTTAATAGAGGATCTTAGCCCTCCCCATACAAAATTCTTAGCTACACCACTGCAACTAAGTATATAATAACTAGTAAAATATCATATATTCATATATGTATCATAATATAATATAATTATATATTATAATCAAATAATAAATTATAACGAATATAGGTAGGTACTTACTTAGTGTTGATTCCATTTTCAATTATTTGGGGTGAATTCGTAGCATTAGACATCTTATCTTCTTCCATAGTAATCAATAGCTAGAACTACACAAAAAACAAATTAATAAAATATTTTAAATATGCGTTAAATTTGCTATATATATATATATTATTTTCATTTTAGAATATGATTAGAGCATGATTTTACAATGAATGTTTATTTTTTCAGAAACATATGTTCATATAGAAATACTTGTCCAAAAGCCTCAAACAGCAACATTTTAGATCAGAATATTTTACAAAATTTTCAATTCTTTTTTTCAAAAAACAAGAAAAACTATTAAAAAATTAAATAAAAACAGTAAAATATACAGAGATAAATCTAAGTGAATGAGATTTTCCTGAAATGGAATTTTTAGAATCGGAGTGGTAGCTTAGAAGCTATTGATTTTACAATTGTTTTAATTATTTATTTATATTTCTCCTTCCGTAAACACTTTTTCGTATAGAAATACTTGTCCAAAAGTTTCGATCAATAACTCTATAGATCCAGAATCATACTCATATAGGTAGTACTTTAAAGAGGTTATTTTTCAAATTTCTCAATAATTTTTCAAAAAACGTGGAAAATCTATTGAAAAATTGACAAAAAACAGCAAAATATGCCATTATCAGAATATCTGTAAAATAGAAAATTGCTTTTAAACATAATTTCAAAAATAATGCAACTAGAAACTTGACTTTCACCAACTACTAAAACGGTTACGAGAACATTTCATATAAATTTCAAAAATATTTGATCAATTTTGAATTAAGTACAGCATTTTGAAAATTTCTCGTTTTTTTGTTAGTATTTGTGTGCTAAAATTTTTGGTTCTTGATATTATGACTTGAAAATGTAATATGATTTCACTGACATACGTATATGTCTATTTGACCTGAAAACATTTCTCTGTTATCGTTTGAAGTAAGAATTTTACCTAAAATTACACACTCTAATGTACATAAAAGAAAATTGGGTCGATCCATTTTTTTTTTGAAACTTGGTATCTAGATAGAGAATTTTATTTTAATATATTATTGCAATAAAATTTCGAATGTACAAAAAATTAAATATTTTACAAGGGTTTGATTACAAAAAAATTCGGATAAAGTATGGACAAAGATAGGTTATGTTTTTCGCTTATCTTATTTAATGTATTTTTCTACTTTATTAAATACGATTAAAATCCACATGCTTCAATAGTTTTCTAAATTTGAAAATTCAATATTTTCGGTTATTATATTGAATATACCTACTTATTTCTTCAGTACTCAGCGCTAACAGTTAATACATTACGTTAAACACACGACAGATGATGGCAATTTTGGAAAAGAATTTCAATGTACTTCAATGTCTTCTACAGTAATCGTCAAGAAAAATTGTAACGTTTTTAAAATCTCTAATAACCATAACACGTCTTATTATCGACATAAATATATAAAATAAACTATGAACACAATATAAAGACTGTTTTCAATGCATCGAAGAGAACACATCGAAGACATATTATTAGGTAATACATTTTTGTTAAGAATAAGTTCTGTATACGATTGACATAAATGTAACCTTATTTCATATAGACCTTCTACAACTATGGTCTATGTCTTATTTATACGAAATTGGTTACGTACAGTGCGGTCTTTTCAATGACATTGAATTTCTGAAAAGTATATTTAAGATTTTTAACAGTTGGCATTAACTTATAAATTGCTTTACATAATATTCTGTAATGATTGTACCTAAGGTTATATTTCTTATGAATACCGAAAAACTGAGTGTCCTATATGGAATATACTTTGTGGGGTATCCTTTTCATTGACAAAATTTGTGGTCGTCGGTGGAATGCGCCAGGATGCAAGTCCGTCTATGACTCGTGTAAAAAAAATATTAAATTTTTTTTTTTACTGTGCAGAAAAACCTTATTAGACTTCTTTTTTAGAAAAGCATTATTCTATTAATTATGTTTTTAAAAATTGTTTTTTAGATTCTGAACGTAGTGAAGAAGCTTATGTTTTTACAATGATGTTTATTTTTTTTCTTCTTCCTCTATGAACACTTTCGTATAGAACTACTGGTCCAAAAGTTTCGATCAGTAACTTCATAGATTCAAAATTGAACCCAGATGGTACTTTTGAGAGGTCATTTTTCAAATTTCTCAATATTTTTTTTAATAATGCGATAAAACTGAAAAAAAATTTTCAAAAAACGGCAAAATATGCAATTACCGCAATTTCCGTAAAATTGAAAATTACTTTTTGGCATAACTTCTAAAATAATGCAGCAAAGGACTTGAAATTTCCACCAACCACTAAAAATAGTCACGAGAAAATTTCATAAAAATTTCAAAAAGATTTAATCAATTTTGAGTTAAGTGCAGCATTTTGAAAATTTCGGAAATATCTTGTTTTTTGTTAGTTTTTATGTAATAAAATTTTTGATTTTAGATATTAAGACTTGAAAATTTAATATTATCTCACTGACATATATGTTTACTTGACCTGAAAAAATCTCAAAAATCGTTATTCAACTTTTTTTTTTATAACCGTTTGAAGTTAGAATTTCGACTGAATTCGTTAGTTATACCTAAAATCACGCACTTTAACGTACATATAAGAAAATTGGTTCGACCGATTATTTTGAAATTTGATGTCTAGATAGAAAATTTCATTGCGAATACTTTGGTGCAATAAAATTTCTTAACAAAGAATTAAACATTTTACAAGGGTAAGACTGAAAAAAAGTCGAAGAAAGTACGGACACTAAAAGGTATTTGTTATTCACTTATCGTACGTATTTTTCGATGCTAAATTAAATACAATACAAGTCGGTAATTACGGTGTGGCCTTTGGACTAGTGATGGGCAGAAACGACTAATTACTACCGACTTAGTCGGTAGTACCTTATGACTAATTAGTTACTCCAATATTTTTATTATTCGACTAATTATTATTATTCGACTTATTTTTATTATTCCACTAATTATTATTATTCGACTTATTTTTATTATTCGACTAATTATTATTATTCGACTAATTATTATTATTAGACTTATTTTTATTATTCGACTAATTATTATTATTCGACTAAATTCAATTTGACTT
>JAIPRM010012816.1:0-11853 GCA_025469315.1 Stegophylla sp. TES_Ste_2020 | reverse complement strand
AAATGTGAAAAAAAATTTTGGACATTTTTCTAACATTTTTTTTCTCATTTATTTTTTATATTATTAACTTCCCTCGTTCAGAATCGTTTTATTGAAGAAATGATTTATCGTTTCTTTAAAATTCAATGTACCCGTCAAGAGAATCTCACCCGTCGTGCGAAGAACACCCGTCGTGCGAAAAACACCCGTCGTGCGAAGAACGTCCGACTTTTTTAAAATTAAAGTAAAGACTAAATAGCGTTTATCTCTGTATTGGACGTATGTGGTATGTCAAAGTGAATTTTTTTTTAAGTTACTAAGATCGAGAGGTTATTCTTTTTCAAACTTGTCTAAGTTTATAAAAAAAACTTTATTTAGTTTTTTCCAATTTTCTTTGTTACGTGAGTGCAATTATTATGCTTTATATCAAATTAAAAAATATCAATATTCTAAAACTGAATGCAATGGAAAATTACATAAAATTAATTCTTAAATAGTTTTGAAAATATGCTATAACTTTAAAAATATATTGCACGTATTTTTCGCTATTATTTTAAAGATTTAAAGTTTTAAAGTGTGTGAAAGATAAATTTTGATTTATGCGTGAATACGTGAATGTAGCTATCATCCCCAATACTTAGAAACAATTTGTGCCTATGCGCCTGATGGCCATGGATATCACTAAGACCGTAACTGAAAACAAATTTCGGAGGAGAGAGAGGTCAAAAAAAAAAACTTTTTTTTTGCTCGTTAAATCATTTATTTTTATCGGGTTGTTGTAAAATTTTCCAAATTTGAGGGGCAGGGGAGGTTTTGGACCTCCATCTACGACCTTGGCTTTCACCGTAATATTAGTTGAACGATGCTTTACGTCTGATTACACCGTTATCTTTATTATACGTAATCGTCGTCACCTGCAGAAATTTTTCCAGGGGGTGGTCAAATTTTAACATTCACGCTCCTAACTTTTTCTATTGAATGAGTCCTTAAATTTACTACTAAATACTGGAAAAATTTATTGTATCAATTTTAATGTACGATATCGATAATATAAACCGGCCTCCGTAATAACTTTGTCTCCGTGACAGAGGCATAAAATGCGCGTAAAACGTACAGTTTGTCCAATAATCATCAGCTTTATTACTCTTCCGTTGCGTATTTGACTGTACAAAATTGATTAGTACGATATATGTGTATATATATTATACATTGTGTATACATCATATTATATAGGGTTGGGATATTTTTTTTTAAACTCGTGGGACACACAACTTTTTGAAGTGTAATATGTAAAAAAAAATCGGGATTTGACGTCTTGCTTTATTGTAAAGCGAGATTTGGGACATAAAAAAAAAAAATAATAATAATGACAGTAAATAGATTATAAATAAATTAGATTAAGTATCTTTAATAAAGCAAAACAATACGGCTAATATCTCAACAAAATTCAAATACTAATATGTACGAATTAAACCGAAGAGATGACTGAACGTTTAAAGAATAAGAATAAAAACTAAAAACGTGTAAATAGTTTTTAATTTTAGACGCAACAAATATTTTGCTAACAGTGGTTGTAAAAAACAAATTGAGACTTCCTGGTCCCATTTGCTTGAAACCGGACAAAATTATGAAAAAACACAAAAAAAAAAAAATCGTGACATATTCGCCCCGCTAAGAATTGACGCTGGACGCGTGGCAAGTATATTAAAAATCATGAATATCCCGCTGAATCAAGACCCTAATCATATAGGTACTATTATTACACGTATGTTTAGTTTTCGAATGATTTTTGGATAGCTAAAATAGATGTTACGTCAGATATACAGTGGACATTTTGTAACATAGACAATTTTCTGTAACCACTATGGTGTATAAAGATCGTGTATTATTATTATAATATCGATTATATGTATTATTGTAGTAATCGTGCAATTAACCCTTAAAAAAAAAAAAAAAAAAGCTGGGATTTCATTTTTCAGAGTTTAATAGCAATATTGAGAAAACAAAAGTAGGTATTCAACGAATAATGTTGATAATTATTTAATAATAATAATAATTTATTCCATCAAACAATAAACATTACAAAATGGTAAATTTATAGAATTTTAAAAGAGATGAATCTCCTCAAGAGCCAATGACTGTGCAAAGAGGAGAGAGTTCTATAAGGTATAAAGGTTATAACTATATAGGTACCTAATTAACTATATTAATTTGTATAAGCAAAGAATTTGATTTGACAAATAAATAATATTTTAATCTGTAATTATTCGTATCAAGTGTTACACGAAGGAGAACACTTAGGAGGTATACTAGTAGTTATCATGAAAATGTTTTATTTTTATCGAAATTTCAATATACGAGTATCCAGTAGGAGAGGTATTAATATGTATCGTTAACATTACAATATAATATACACTCAGTCCAAGATTTATCGTTTTCTGTATTTAATAAAAAGTGCAAAATAAAAAAAAAAAATGATATTTTACAATGTCCTCAGACGAGATTGAAACGGATCGCCGAAATATCTCGATAATTGAGTATTTACAACATTAATTATTTGTACGTAACAAAAACATAATAACATTTATATATTGTCTTAGTTACCGTTGCAACTGGCGCGCCGCACTGCCGTGACATGGGTAATTTTTTACCCCGTCCGACCGGAATCCGATTAGTTTTGTGACCGAGATTCGTGTACATTTTGTGTTTTAATAAATCTCAACGCGACGATTACAACAAACCGCGCTGTTCAACAGTGTATTACATATCATAGTACCAGACGTGTACGTAATGCGGTGTAATATGTCGGTGCATATAATATTTGAGGACAACAATGCGCCCCGTAGACGTTGTAATATATTTTTTCTTTTTTTCGCGCCTTCCAACTCTCACCAGTGGCGCACAAAGGATATTTTTTTCGGAGAGGGTTATTAAAAAATTATTGTATCAACCACTTTATAATCATTATGAACTATATAAATTACATGATGACTATCAGCTGTTGGATTGCTAAACTACTGTAACGGCTATTTAACCTCTAAAATAAAAATGGTATATTAAAAGTAAAATAGAACAAAATATTTATTTACCACCTACCAAAAATTACACAATTTTTAGAGCCCAAGGTAAATCGAAATTTAAAAACGATATCACGCATTAAAATCAGAGGAAATCTTAAAGTTCTTTATGCTTTGAAAATGGTTTCTCTCATAATTACAGTAAAATGAGGTCGTACAGCGTCATAACGCTTCGTAAATCAAAAATATTCTTCAATTTGACATATAAAAACCTGAATTAATTTTAATATTTTTTTCAAATTAGATACCATTTTATATATATGACTACTGCACAAAACGATTTACATACTGTTGTTTTCAGAATCAAAAAATAAATTTAGAATTTAGAATAAAAACAAAATTGAAATTGGAGAGATGGGTGGGTGAAAAGGATTTGAAACAAGATAACCACAGTGTCCGGGAAATTGAAATACTGATTTTTTAACATAATGTGTTTAAAGCAGTGATTCCCTACCTTTTGTAATCTACGCCCCTTTTTATAGATTTTCGAAAATCTCGTGTCCCCCTCCTCTATGGATAATAATTTTTATCACATTTGTTGTATATACTTTACTTTAATTTTTTCTATACATTAATTAAAATTTTTACTTTGCAAACACTGCTTGCGCCTCCCCAGCAATGTGTACACGCCGCCCAAGGGGGGCGTGCCCCCCTGTTTGGGAAACACTGGTTTAAAGGCACATTAAATTATGAAAAAATGTTCTGAAAACAGATTAGCTTACACACAAACGTTATTAATACACGAAATAAACGCAATACTAAATAAAAAAATTTCTGGAGGGGTTATAACCCCTTAAACCACCCCCTCTGGGTGATATTAATGAACACGACCGCGTATCAAACCACCACAGATTTTTGAATACATACCACGGGGATTTTTCGTATTTTTTTTTTACTTCTCACCGTTGCGGACGTGATGATACTACGAGACTACTCTCTGCGCGGTGTAAATGAATTTTTCGAATAATATTGTGTAGGTAAATGCATTCGCAACATTCCTGTGTATATCTGCTCCTCTACGACAGGCACACGCGGGGATATATTATTATCATTGTTGTGGCACCAATAATAATAAGTGTTCCATTCGCCGATCCTAAAGTGATGTGAGAAATAATTTATCGTTCGTCATTGTGCATTCCTCTACCGAAAATAAGATTACATTTTACAAAACCTTTTGCGCCGTATTTACTGTGAACACGCGCGTTCGTTGAGACGTACGGACGACATCAGTTTTTCTGAATACTATTTTATTTTGACAATTGACACTCATTTTATCAAACGACCAAATAATACCTTTTTTTTTATATACACAGGGTGATGCAAAATTTTTTCACAGAAATATTCAAAATAGAGTAAATTATATACGTAATACAAAAGTTTCTCTGTTTAAATGAAAACTAAAATGATAATATGGAAATTTCATATTTTTTAACTATCCTATACTAACTTAAAAGGTAGTTTTAGGGGTGAACTTTTGGGAAACTATATACTTCTTGACAACATAACATAAACGTATTTTTAAAAAAGAATTTTTTTTTGTTGTAAAACATCAGTTGATGCAATACTCTAGGTTTTAGAGCGATTTAAAGTTTTTAGAAATATTGCGTCTAGTGTGCACGTCAAAATACGATTTTTTAAAAACTTTAAATCGTTCTAAAACCTAAAGTTTAGCATCAATTGATGTTTTTCAATAAACAATATTTTTTAAAAAAATACCTTCATCTTATGTCGTCAAAAAATACAAAGATTCCCATTTGATTTTCAAAAGTTCACCCCTAAAACTACCCCTTAGGAGTAGTTAAAAAATATAAAATTTCCATATAATTTTAGGTTTCATTAAATAAAAAAACTTTTTGTATAATACATTTTACTCTGTTTTGAATATTTACATGAAAAAATAGCTTTAACATAAATTTTGAATCACCCTGTATATATAGATACATAGATACCTCGTCGAAATTTAACAGTTACGTGTGTTACTATATACTGTGAATTATATTACATATTTATTCATGCGCGTGTAAACATTTTTAAATCTGATGATATTTGTTTTCAAAGGGTTGTATAGAATTCACAAAATAATTTCAAATTTTGAAAAGGGCATAATACCTATTTTTTATTTATACATTTTATCTATACGTTCACAGGCACAAACTAATTCATCATTTTTCCCAGTAAACACAAACTTTATTTCTATTTTCGTGCATTTAGAATTCAATTTATTTTATGCATCACACGACGATGTGACTTTTATTTAAGTTTAGAATATTTTAAATAATACTTTCTTTTTTTTTTACTAATTTATACTTTATAGTCAAATAATTCTAGTGGAATTTTTTTTTTTCAGTGAAATAATTTTAAATAGTTCTCTTTAAAATGATTGTTTATTAAACAGACAATTATTATAAATTAGTAAAACATGTATTTTTCGAAATTATTTACATAGAAGTATTATAATGATACAGTAAGTACGTGACACAAAATCTTAAAAAGTCCGAGATTCAAGAAACAACGAGTCCGCGTTTTAGCCAAAGTTTAGATAAAGAAAACGCCGCCGGTTTAATAATTGTTCTTCACGCTCTTGGGAATTCGCAATCACGTACCATGGAATTTCAGTTGAATTCACTTCTAATTGACTGAACAAGTGAAATTCTATTTGTAAGCGAGTAATTTAAAAGATAACCAAGAGGAAATTTAAATTTTAAATTTATTGTATTATCATTAAAAACGTGTCTATACGTATATATAACTCGTGTGCGTTTTAGTTATAGATTGCAATTCCGGTATACTCTGTTAGTTTTATCACAAATTATTTTAATAATTGCCTTTGATTCACTTTAAGTTTTAAAGTTTTCAGCAAGTTTCCAACCAAACAAAATATTTCAATATAATTTTTTCAAAGGAAATATATAAACGTAGTCTGTTTAAAAACTACATTTCGCTGTTGGTTCTAGAGAAATTGCAATTCGAATGGTTTTGCAGAGATGATAACAGTGTATCAAGACCGGAAAGTTTGAACAAAATAGTTTTCAAACTTCAGTGTATTTCTGCATTTTGATCTGATCAAACAAACCACGTCGAGTTATACATATTTAGTGGTTTATTATAAACAACAATAGCTCAGAACAGTTTGATATATTGTTTGTAAAATATAATATTTATATTGAATAAAGCTTTTTCCACATAGACACATATTATTATTATTATTAAAAGAAAACAATGAATTTTACATTTAATTTGTTTTAATGCTCTAAAATAATGTAATTAATTGAAAACTAATGGTGGCTTAATATTTATTAAATCAGTTTTGTTTATTATTATAAAATATGCATTAATGAATGAATTAGTTGGTATTAAATTGAACAATACTTAGCATAACTAATGTTTAATGTATTTTTATTGTTAATAATTATAGATTTCATTTGAGGGAATAAAGTTGAAGAAAAATAATTGGAAAATAAATAACTTTTTGAAATATATATGATTTTTTTTTTTATTAGCATTACGTGAGTTTTAAAAAGAATTGTTTAAAAAAACTTTATGAATGCAATTTTACAATATATGTACACATACATCAATATGATAAGAAGTAAAAATAAATAAACCATAGTTTTGAATAATGTAGGTCCGCCTATAAAATATACTGATGAAGGCACATATCAGGTATTCATGTGTTATTTTTGTACTTACCTAAGTGTATTTCTGGAAGTACCTACATAGTTATTGCCTGAAAAAATCGTAAATATGATATATTTTCTGAGAGTTTTGTTGAACGTAAAATTTATTCCCCACGTTTTTGATGAGAATTTCAGTTCATTGCTTTTTGTATAAAATAATAATATAATAATAAATTAGTACTTACTTTTTCGTTTTCTGCAATATAATATTTTACGGATAAATAATTTAATTTCAAAATGTAGATATAGTTATATAGATAATATTTAATTGAATACATTTGTTTTATATGATATAATAATATAAAATATTTGTTGTAGTTCTGAGGCCAGGATAAATTTAAAAAAAAAAAATCCTAGTGGGATCAGTAACAATTATAATTTTTTTATCTTAAATTTATGAAATTCAAAAAATACAATAAAAAAAAATATTAACAGGGAGTTATTAAATTAAGTGTAAACGTCAAAGTTTAGGTTAAAAACAGTTGGGTTTCAGAGTTAGAAAATGAGTTATGGTTTAAAATTCGAATTATAACTGTAAGCAAAGAATGTTTTTTTTTTTTTTATAGAAATGTATTATTTATTTTTCGAATAGCTTACCTATGAAAATATCTTATGAACTTGATTATATACGTCAATGTATTACTGAAACGAAAGATAAGTTTTTTGTCTCCCAAGAGATTAAACTCAGGAGCAATAGATCAATAAAAATGGGAAATTCTTAATAGAATTCTTGAGTAGGTAGTTCTGTTTATAAATTATATAAAATTTATATGTTTACAATTGCTTTTTGACTTTCATTTTCAATATACATACACACACGTACTTGTACGCATGCACGCGTGTGTGTTTGTGTGTAAACGGTCGTCTACGTTCATTAAATAATATAATTGGTATTGCCTTTTTATTATATTCTGTATAATTATTGGAAAAGTTTATTTCACCGTATAAAAAAAAAAAATCTCATTAAAAGTTCTATTTTGAACTCGGTAAACTTTAATCTCATGGCAACTATTATGATAAGTTTTTCGCTTATTATGAATACTTATAATAATATTCTTGTTAACTTTAATATTTATATGATAAAATATTAAAAATGATGGATACAAAAATAATTATTAAAAAATAAGCATAGGTAAAAATATGCAAACAAATTTATTATTATGTTAGAAGTGGCCACTACAGTGGCGTATCCATGATTTTTTTTTTGGGAGGGGCTGATCAGTGACAAAATTCTATAGTCCTTTTTGATTTCATTAATTTCTAAAAAATTAGAAGAAAGCCCATAAAATCATGATCCCCCCACAACAAAATTTTTATTTAATTAGTATCTATACAGTCTTATTTATTATTAAATGAAATAATAATTAAAAAATTTAATTTTAATCCTCTTACGAATTTGACTCTATGGGGTCATTTAGGTGCAAATAATTTTAAATAATTAAAATATGTTTACCTGGTCAAACCTAAATTAATTTATATATTTGCCATTGACGATGATAATATCTTAATTAGATATTAATACTAATTATTAATTATTAGATAATGACTATAGATAAAAACAACTTAGATTATTTAGACACTATAAAATTAAAGGTCAACTATTGAATACTGCGGATAATAAATGAAAAATTTTGGGAGGGGCTGCAGCCCCCTCAGTCCCCCCCCCTTTGGATACACCACTGGGCCACTAGTTACAGATTTTTAGTTGTTTATATAAGTATACGTTTATATTTTAACAATGGCCAAGTGATATTCACTAATCCAATAATAAAAAATTAAGACAACATTTTAAAATTGTATCTATGTTAGTAGGTACTAACTGTAAAATATTATATGATTCGCTTTGTCTATCTCAATGTAAGTGTTAAAATCAAAAAATTATAGAAATATTTTAATATTTTACAGTACGTAAGTACCTTTACCCATATAAATATGTCACATTTTTAATGGGAAACATGTATTATTAATATTATTATACATGAATCATTATGTAAACGATAACAATACATAATATAAAAATTTGAGTGCAATTTTTTCGGAATTAAAAATTGATGAATGAATACATTTTTCAAAATACGAGACTTGTTACACGAAACTGGTATTATTTTTTGCCCCGTCCAGGACTCTCAAAACCTGCAGTGTCCTGACTGAATCGGGACGAAACGACAACCCTATACTCTTAAGTGATTCCGGCTTTCATTCAGAGATCAAAGAAGTACAGTATAATATCAGATGCGAAATTGACGATCGGTGAGATAATATGATGAAAACAAAAAACGAGAAGGGAATTTTTTTTTTTTAATTTGAAGTGACTCGGTCAACGATCTAAGAGATATTTAGAATAGCAACCGCACAATACTGTGTTTTTTTTTTCTAAGGAAGAAGCAATTAATGTCGATAAGTCTATTTGTTTAATAAACTGATGACTTCTGAAGCCAAATCGAGCTGTAAAATCAATTTTAGCATAATTACAAAAAATAAACCACGCACGTAATTGTCACGGATTTTCGAAAAATTCGGGGAGCCTGATGTGTCATATGCGTTATATTTATTATTTATTTTATTTACGACGTTTTTGATTTCTCTTTTAACCGAATTTAAGAAAAAATAAATAAATTGTTAGACTATATAATATATTTGTTAAAAACAGAAATTCAACAATTTTTTTGAAATAATAGTTTGACGTATTTAATTAGCCAGGGATTACTGAGTAAATTAAAAAAAAAAAAAAAATGCCATGCACCATTTTATAACACAGAATATGTGAGATAAATACAGTTTTACATTTAGTATGAATTTATATTATTCTGATTCAATTTCGCATTACACACACACACACACACACACACACACACACGCACGCACGTCGTTCACATTCGTGTTTTGTTTTTAGCTAGAATTCACATTACTAGTACTATGCTCTTATTTTGTAATGTCAGTCGTGCGTTTGAATGCGATATAATATTCGTCTGCCATTGTTGTACACACAATATTCATTTACTTTTGAAATTAATGTTTTTGTAACGAGAAATTCACAAAGCTAATACATCAGTTCTGTATGTTTTCACCACGCTGCGTCGATATATAGTGTGCACGAAAATCTCTACGCTCGTTATCTGCCTCAAAACACGTATTTAGTACACACATTCCACCCCTTTTTTAGCGTGTATACTCATTAAAAATTCCGTGTAATCCACAGTCAACCACTTTTTGAAATACTCGTAAGTATACTATTATTTTCACGATGGGTAAATGATCACTTTTGCGTCAACCGTCTGTGTGTGTGTGTGTGTGTGTGTATGTTTTACCGAAGAAGACATTTTATACGTTTTAATGAATTGAAAATACCTATAATTAGATACCTCCTACACCGTGCTGGTTTACCAATTACAACATGAAAAAAAGTAACTTGTGAATTTTTTTCAGATTTTTAGGACACTAAGGTACGAGAACGAGTTTTCAGAATGCCTAAAATAGGCCCTTTTAGCCTTATTTTCAACTTAGCACGTCTAAAAGATATGTTAACCGATTCTGCACATCTCATGTTGTTTGTTTTAATGCCTAGTTTTAAGCAGCCAAAATTTTGGCCTAAAATTTTGGGGACTGCTTGCTATAGATAACAACGGAAATTTCGAAATTTTGATGATTTTCAAGTGATTTCCAAAATCGAACCGTTCAACAAAAATACTTTTAACAGACCTCATTTGACAGAATTTTTTTTATCATCTTTAAAATAATAATTTCAGAATTAAAATCAATTAAACTTTTTAAAAGATAAATCCGTTTGAAAATCGCGTTTTTTTTTTTTGGTATTTTCATTTTAGTTGTAATAAGAAGCTTGTATAAGTGACGTTTAATTATGCATTAAAAAAATAATAAAATTACCTAAGTGCTACAAAATGTTTTTAGAATGTAAAAACGGGAAAAAAATTAAAATTAAAGTTCTGTTTTTGAAATATGTATTACAAGAAATAATTATGTATATTGAATGCACTGTCTTAGAGAAGGGAAAAAAAGAATTACGAATCGAAACTAGGCTCTAAGAATAAGACGTTAATTAGTATGACACGGGATGGTGGTGGCGATTAGGGAATGCAATTTACACATTGAAGTAATTTTATTTTCTATCACCGCGAAGCCCCTCGATTATCTGGATTTTTGTGGCCTTCATTATTTATTTATTTATTTGATATATACACGGGCTGGAGCCCATTTAATTATACAATACAGTTAATTAGTGATAATAATATGATATTAACATATATATATATATATATATACCTATAAGAAGATATTATAATAATAAGATCTAATAATAATAAAACACAAACATAATAAAATAACATGAACAAAAACAAACCTTAACTTCTAAGAAAATTTAGTAAATTTAATATTTAAAACGAACGAAAAATTAACTATGTAATATACAATTTAAATGATAATAATGAATTTGAGTTAAATATATCTATTTCAAATTTATTACAGTACGCATAATTCGATTACCTGGAGCATAATTTGCAGAGGCGGATTTACGCCTAGGCAGTCAAGGCACTAGGGCGCAACATCATTTGGGGGTGCTTTCATATATTACATTATAATATTATAATTATAAGAATAATAAAAAGAAAAAATACGTGAATAAAAATAAGAATTTTATGTTTTTAAAGTATTTATGTAATGATTGATAATAATATATTAATATATTTTAGATGATATCAACAAACACACATAGAATTCACTTTATAACACATCCATGAGCACTCTGTTAATTTTAAACAATCTTATTATATTCTCTATGTAAATGACCATTTTTTTCAATTCCTATATTCTATTTTTTATTTAAATCTTTTTATTTTCATTAAATATTTATTTTCTTAACCTGATAATAGTTTTAGATTCTGAGCGAAGTGAAGAAGCTAGTGTTTTTTTTCTTTTTTTCCTTTTTTTTCTGTGTACAACTTTTCGTATAGAAATACTTGTCCAAAAGTTTCGGTCAATAACTTTTTGAAACCCGATTTGCCTCTAGATTGTACTTTAAAGAGGTCATTTTTTGAATTTCTCAATTCTTCAATGTTTTTTTTGGAAAAAACTACCCAAAATTTGACAAAAACGACTCGAAA
>JAIPRM010012815.1:0-11853 GCA_025469315.1 Stegophylla sp. TES_Ste_2020 | reverse complement strand
TGTTCATTGTGATATTTTTCTGCTTCTTCCAAAATGTTTTTCGTATAGGCTCTTTTTTCATATTTAAAGATTCGACTTGCTTCTTTTCTGCTTTCATTATACTTTGTTTTGTTTTCTTCATGGGAAGGGTCTTTAAAGTATAGGTTTCTACATTTTTTCCTTTTATTTAGGGCTTTTTCACACCTCTCGTTGAACCAAGGTTTTTTACTGTTTTTTGAATTGCCAGGACTTCAGCTGATGTTTCTTTTATTATGTCCTGTACCCTCCTCCACATATTATTTATTGAGCCTGTACGATCTATATCCAATTTCCTGCTGCGTTTATGTATCTCACTTTTAAAATGTTTATGGCAGACTTCATCTGTGAGCTTAGTTATATCATATCTGTAATTTATTGTTGGTCTTGTTACCATCCTCCTCTTCAGTCTTGCTTTAATTTTTACCTTAACTAAATAGTGGTCAGAGTCACAGTCCGCTCTTCGCATCGTTTTGACATCTGTAATACTGTTTTTGAACCTGTCATTGACTAGCACATGGTCAATTTGATTTGTGTGATTCCCATCTGGCGACTTCCATGTTCCCTTATGGATATTTTTATGGGGAAGCATTGTGCTCTTGATCACTAACCCTTTGCTCGTTGCAAAGTCGATTAGGTTAAGGCCATTATTGTTAGTTACTTCATGCAAGCTATATTGGCCAATGGTTGGTTTAAATATTGATTCTTTTCCTACATTTGCATTTAGATCTCCTAAGATAACCAATATTCTGTTATTAGGTATTCCATCTACTATGTTCGTTAATTCATCAAAAGAGTCGTCTTTTTCTTCTTGAGCCTTTTCCTCAGTAGGGGCATGAACACTAATTAATGTGAGATTAAACCAATATGTTTTAATTGTTAATAGTGATATTCTTGGGTAAAATGTCTTAAATTCCATTACGTTTGCTACGATTGACTTATGTACTATGAAACCTGTCCCAAATTGTCGTCGATCGTCACAATCCCCATAGAAAATGGTATGATTATTAATGTCTAAGGATCCCGTTCCTTGCCATCTAATTTCTTGAATAGCCACGATCTTAAGTTTATATTTCCCTATTTCTTGCGTCACTGTATGTGCCGCTCCAGTACTGTATAATGTGCGAACGTTCCATGTACCCAAAGATATTTCCGATTTCCAGTTTCTCTTTTTGTTTTCCTTATCTCCAATAATCCGAGGCTTTTTGTTTGGTTCCTGAACATGAGTATTTTTACGAGGCCGGGTTGTTAACCCAGCGCCCAACCCCCAACCTGGAGGACCAGACCACTCCAATCACTTAAGACCAGAGTGAGGCTGTTGCAGCGCCCAATAAAGGGTACTGGGCGATGGGGACGCCACTTTCCCGACGCCTACAAATTTTAATTATACTTTTTTTAAAGAAATCGGCAATCTTTTGATTTTTTTTTCTTTTATTACCCATGATGAACCAATATACAATGGCATACAGCAGTATGGAAGACTGATCTGATCACGTATAATTTCTAATCTATTCATGATTCCCCTTTTTTTCTCATTGGACGTCTATAAATAGTCATGAGCATGGAAAATAGGCCTTTGTCATCCCTTTACGAAAACATTGTCTAACCGCTATCAGTCTGTTATTCTTATAATGTTAACGAGTTTTATTTTTATATATATGTCATATAATCTATTATACGAGTAGATTAAAATATTACTAACATGCAAAAAGCGCATCAAACTATGATAAACAATACCACCAGTATTAATTTAAAAAAAATTTTAGTGATCGTAAATTTTGTAATTTTTCGCGTTCAAAATTGGAATTAGGTAAAACTTAAAACAGAGGGGGCAAATCAATATCTTTGCCCCCTTTGTAAAAAATCTGAGTGGCAGTTGCCCCCCCCCAGATTACGCCTATGTATCAATACATCATATTTAATCACTAATCAGTATAATTTTTTTTGTCGTAATTTCATAGGGTAAATTACTCTATGATTAATTTACAAATTGTCATTTAATTTAGGTTAATAATACCTAATAATATGTAACAAAAAGAATATGTACAATAATAATTCACAATTTGTGATGTTAAAATACAGCTTAAATAATTATAATTTTTAAAATAGGAATGTTCAGTTTCGTCTCTGTGTAAAATGTATATATATATATTTTTTTTTTTGTAGTAGTATATTATTGAGATGTTAAATTTTGATAATTCATTGAATGTTTCCTGTATTTTTTTTTTTTTTTTTTTTATTTTAGGGAAGAATGTGTCTTGTATTTTAAATTTTTTATTTGGTGGTTCATTTATTGTCTTATATAAATCCGCAAGTGTCTCTTCATTATTTGATGTTGCATCAATGAATGCTTCAAGAGAATTAAATTTTCTCAATGCTTCTTTAAGAAGTTATGTATTAGTAAGTTCATTATTTTAGATTCTAAACGAAGTGAAGAAGCTAGTGTTTTTACAATGATGTTTAATTAATTAATTTTTTTATCACTTTTTCGTATAGATCTACTGGTCCAAAAGTCTCGATCAACAACTTTTTGAAACCGGATTTGCCTCTAAATAGTATTTTATAGAGAACATCTTTTGAATTCCTCAATTCTTCAATTTTTTTTTTTTTTTTTGGAAAAATTATCCAAAGTTTGACACAAAAGACACGGAAATCATTATTTTTTGATTCAAATTTTATGAAAATTTAAATACAGATAAACAATAATATAAGAAATCTGACCCGAAGAGCAAAGAATATTCATGATGGGACGTATTTCATGCTTTCTTGCCTTTACTTTACTTTTCTAAATTGGTTATCTTATTGGCTTGGCTAATGTCTTTTTCTTTAACTTGTTCTTGAATATTTATTATTTTATTATTTTCTAATGTCTTAATATTGAATTTCATTTTCTTTGTTTACAGTTATATCAAAATTGGTGTTTGCTGTATCTATGTCTGACAAAATTGAAATATTCAAAATGTTCTATTGAGATTGTCTTCTTTCTCCATCTGGAGGACATATTCTCATATTTTATTGTTTAATTCATATTTTTTTAACCAGCTTTTAGATTCTAGATTTTAATAAATTGTATATTATTAAAAATTATTGAAAGCATATTTTTACTAAATATGGTCATTGGTTATGATAATTACAATTATTAGTGGTATATTGATATAGTTGTTGATATATTAGACTTAGTAGACAGAAGGGTAACAAAATATTATTTATTAAATGTTTTATTAAGTATTAACAATACAATTCACAGATATCTTAAACATAAAATTTCAATATTATCTATGTGAACAGCATTGTCTTAATAGTTAATACTTAAACTACATAAAATACAACCATAAATTAAATTTTTGAGCTGTTTGGTTTCATATTAAGAGAACATTTATTCACTTCGTCTTACAATCGTATAATATGGCAAATTCTCAGTGCACAATTATATATTTTACTCTGTAATTAGATAATTATTAGGCCATATCTGAGGCTTTTATTGATATTTTTATTAAAAAGCAAGTTATGAACATTTTTTAACAGTACATTTTAAAATGACAATAACTTATTTAAAAATAATAAATACATTTTATTAGAATTAAATTATAATGGGGCAAAAAATGAGGGGGATAACTAATCCTTTTTAATTAAAAGTGATGGAATATATTATTTTAGTTGATAGTGATCAATTATAACTATTATTAATTATAAATATAATAATTATAAATATCTTCTAACAACTAATCACTCCTAATTAGCTATTATTTGGCATTACCTTCCTATATAGTAAATATTTTGCATTTTATTATAATATTAGCTTAGCATATTTAATGATTAATTAAAAGTTATAACTTATTCTTATAAATATTACTAATACTAGTACTTTTAACATGATAGAAATATAGGCGGATTATATATTTATATATACAAGATTATATTTATAAATGGCTAATTGCTATATAAAATAAATCCACCTTATTACAATATGATATAGGTATAAGGTAATTTACGAATATTATAACCACAGAATAGTAACTATAATAATAATAATAATAAAAAAATTATAAGTATAACTACATACTGAAGTATAAATTCTGTACTAGATAGCGCTAGTTGTTTACTGTGTACCCAAAATGACCTGCATACTCCCCTCACCAGAGGCACTACAGGCACATAAAAATATGCTCGTTGCTAGTCCTCTTTATCTTAGTCCATGGGTAAAATGTACTGATTACAGCCAAACATGATGATAGTGGAATAAAAATTACGCGCATGCGCAGTTTGGACAAGGTGCATTCCTGTGTTTAGATGCTCCTGTCATTGTCTGCTTGGTAAAATGGCGGCAACTTCAATGATATGGAGGCAGATATCTAGCTATTGTTTAGGTATATATTGACGTGCTATCACTTGTCACTTGTCATTAAAATTTTCTATAGACTACATTTTTTAACACAGTAATCTTGTTTTTTAATAATTAATGGTATAATATATACATTTTAGTATTTACAATGTCTAGAATATGTGTTGTTTGTAAAAAAGTGTATACTAAAGGATCAAATAAAACACTTCATTCGTAAGTACAATAATGTACATTAGAATCTTAAAATATTAAATTTCCATTAAATATTTGATGTTTTATTTTAGTTTTCCTAAAAATGAAAATCGAAGAAAAATGTGGTTACAAGCTTGTAAAATGAAATTATATTTGCCATCTTATAAAATATGTGAGGATCATTTTTTGCAGATACACTACTTACCAAATGGTCACCTCAGAAATGATGCTGTTCCATTCCTGACATCTACAAGTACAAGTATGATAGCATGAATCAATATATCCATTATACAACATTATTTACTTTACATAGGTACGCGTAACATTTCAGTTTATATTTATAAATTCAATTATTTCATTTTAGATATTGAACCTTTGGACTACCATGACACTACTAGTTCTTGTCCAAGTCGTATAAAACGATTATGTGCTGAACCCATAGCCTCTACGAGTACAAGTATGTATCAATATATTTATTATCAAACATTATTTTGATACATACCAGTAACATATCAGTCTAAATCACGGACTAGGATAAGTATGGACTGGAAACGAATAGGTAAACAGGTGGCATGGAGCCGGACCTCTCATGGTTTGAAAGAAAAATTTCCGGGGATGAATAGTACCTGTAGGAAAAGAGTGCACTTATATTCAAAAAATAAGTAATGAATGGAAAGGTCTATATTAATAGTTTATGTATTTACATCAATTCTTTTCCTACGAATACTTTTCAGAAAGTCGCTAGTGAAATAGCTATTGTTTCCAGTCCATACTATCTTAGTACGTGGTCTAAATTAATTAAATTATTTCATTGAAGATACCAAATCTTTAAATTACAATGACTACCATTGTACGTATATTTCTTGTTCAAGTGTTATGGACACAGCAGACGGCATCTCCTCCGTAACTTATCCTACCAAAGAATTTTCTTCTAATTTTCTAAAAAAAAAACAATCATTTTAGATTCTGAACGAAGTGAAGAAGCTAGTGCTTTTACTATGATGTTTGTTTATTTTTTTCTTTCTGTGAACACTTTTTGTATGGATCTACTTGTCCAAAAGTCTTGATCAGCAACTGTTTGCCTCTACTTTGTACTTTAGAGAGGTCATTTTTTTGGAATTTCTCAATTCTAAATTTTTTTTTTTCTATGAGGGGACTACACTAAGTTTGACAAAAAAAGACTCGGAGACCATCAATTTTTGATCTTAACTCTATCAAAATTTAAATATAGACCTACAATAATAAAAAAAAACATTTTGGCGCAAAAAAAATGTTGAAAATGTGAAAAAAATTTTTGGACATTTTTCTAACACTTTATTTTCTTCTTATTATTATTATACTTTATGTGTTTATTAGATATAAAAAGGTAAAGTAAAATAAAGTAAAGACTAGAAAGCTGGACATCATTCTCACCACGGATATTCTTCGCTCTTTGGGTCAGATACTCTAGATAAGTGTATTAAAAATGAGTATTAGGTACTGTTCTTTATATTATTAATTTCCTTCGTTTTGAATTATCTTTTTAAGATCTACAATTATACTATAAGTATGTTTGTGATAATACAGTTGTTTGTGGTGTTGGTTTTTATCATTTAGTCTATTACCTAGAGTCTGACGTGTAAGTAGTTGTAGTTGTACACTTGTGGTTTTGTTGTTTGTTTGGTACTTTTTTGTCAAATTTTGGGTAGTTTTTCCAAAAAAAATGAAGAATTTTTAAATTTAAAAATTTACCTCAAATTTACTTCTCCTAAGTACCAACTATTTTTAATAATTAGATTATGAAAATGTTGCTGTTTTCAGTTAGTCGAGGCTCTGACTTAGAGAAACGATTTCACTATCTGTGTACTTAAACCAGCACTTAGTATTTGCTATCATAAAAAAATTTCTATATCAGAGTACATTATAAAGAGGTTTTACTGTATATTAAAATACCTAAGTATCTATAATAAATTGATTTATTTTAGATATTTGTTTTATATTTTTAGATACTTATTTATTTAAAAAAATTAATAATATTTTAGTATCCTTTTAAGAACTTATTTACTACTGAGTATGAGTTTCTACATTTTAGTATTGAAATTAGCTCATTTTTCTGGTTTTAATTTCAACCAACCTAATAATAGGCACCTATCTAATTTATATATTTTTTCAAACATACTTAATAATAATAAAGTAACATATTATGTTATATTAGAGTTTTAAGACTGTGATTCAGTACTGATTTTATAAAATATATGAATCTTATTCATGGCTTTTAAATTATGTAAGTACTTATCGGCTCTCTACTAAGTTGTTAGAGTTTATGAATTATTTATAAATATTGAATACAAGTTGAGTTAATCGTGTTAATAAAAATAAATAATAATAAATAATAGTATCTCTTCATTATAATTGTTAAATATTCATTACAATTTTATTTTACAATGAAATTCAAAGATGTTCATTTAATGTACCTATCTATTTAAAATTGTATTTCAATAAAATTAGTGTGATTTTGAGTAGCTAACTTATATTTTCTATGATATTATGATTTTGTTTTTAAAATAGTTAAGTATTTAAGTTGAGTACACTCATTAAGATATTGAATTTATCAATAATTTTAAATTAAACTTGTTTTTCTAAAATGTTTTTCTTAATATCATTTTTTTTTAAATCTATGTATACCTACCTAATTTGTATTACATTAATAAGCTGTAATATATTTATATTATAATGGTATTAACTTTAATGTTTAAAATCGGTCCCTATAAAATTATATATTGTTTTTTGGTAATTTATTATCAACAAAATTTATTTTAATAACACTTTTTTAAATTGTTTTCCTTAGTTACCTGTTTTATTAAATGAGGTTAATAATATAGAAATTTATGTGAAATGCACTCAATATTTCAAAATGATAATTATGTGATGATTATAATATGTTTTATTTTTGTTTTGTATTCAATTTTTTTATTAATGTTGTTATCATATGATATGTATATTTTTCATTTTGTTCTTTGATTATTAATATACTTATTTTTAGATTTGTTTTTCTTATGACAACTTTAAATGTGGTTTTCATGATTTTTTTAATTATTAAATTAGATGGTTTCTACTAATATTTATAAGTTATAAAAAAAATGAATTAGATTACATGATTTTTTTTAAGTTCCTAAATATGACCCTTTTTTCACTATTTATAAAATATGTATAAAATATACCCAAAGAATTCTATTCAGTTTGATTAAAAGTATGAAAAAGATGTAATGTTATAAGCTATTAATTTTGGCTAATTTTTATTATTTTTTGTATTTTTGTTTAATTTTAGAATATAAAATGAATGTGGAAGTATCAAATATATTGGAAGGAAAACAGAAATTTACACATTCGACTCCAGTTTTAAGATGGAAACAAATTGTAGATTCTGTTGGACCACAACCTGGACCTCGCCATGGGCATCGAGCTGTTGCCATAAACAATTTTTTAATTATCTTTGGTGGTGGAAGTGATAGCATTGTCAATGAACTTTCGGTTTACAATACAGCTAATAACCAATGGTTTACACCACAAATATCTGGTGATGTACCACCTAAACGTGCTGCATATGGTTTAGTTGTTGACAATAATAGATTATTAATTTTTGGTGGTATGATTGAGTATGGAAAATATTCAAATGAATTATATGAACTACAAGTAAGTTGGTGGCACTGGAATAAACTTCAACCCACGTCACTTCATAATCATACATCACCTTGCCCACGGCTTGGTCATAGTTTTACATTGATTGGTAATAAAGTTTACCTATTCGGAGGGTTAGCTAATAGCAGCAAGGATCCAAAAATAAATATGCCATGTTACTTAAATGATTTATATATATTAGATATATCTTCACCTGATGCCTTAACCTGGAATATTCCAGAAACATCTGGTAATGTTCCACCTCCTCGTGAATCCCATACAGCAGTAGCTTATACAGACTCAAAAGGTAAATGTAAGTTAATTATTTATGGTGGTATGAATGGTTATCGGCTTGGAGATATCTGGATATTGGATATTGATACTATGTTGTGGAATAGTCCTATTGTTTTGGGTCCTAACCCCTTACCTCGTTCATTGCACACAGCAGTTACTATAAATAATTTTATGTTTGTTTTTGGTGGTTGGGTTCCACATGTTGAAGAGAATTTACCCATGTATGAAAAAGTATGGAAATGTACAAATCAGTTGGCTTGTCTTAATTTAGAAACTATATCTTGGGAGAAACTAAATATGGACTTGAACGAGAACAATATACCCAGACCTAGAGCTGGTCATTGTGCTGTAAATATACAGAAAAGAATGTATGTATGGTCTGGCCGCAACGGATATAGAACACCATGGAATAATCAAATTTGTCATGATGATTTATGGTATTTAGAGGTAGATAAACCTCTAAAGCATACTGAAAACCAATTGGGTCAAAAATCTACAAATGCCTTAGAAATTTTATGGAATAGTGAACCAAAAGCTGATGCTTGTATTTTACAAATTCAAAAATGTGATCAGTCAATCAATACAGCAGTTCCAGCACCACTAACTGATTATTCGTTATCTTTCTTAACACCTGAATTGACTAAAAAGAATACTGATAATGATGATTACAAAACTGTACCTGTCAACACTAAATCTGCTGGTATTTCTGCTATACCAAATCAAAATACACAGATATTATCCCAGGACTCTGTTATTAATTCCTTATCTTTTATGAATGACCAACAGTTCAATTCTCTTTCTGCTCAAGCCACTGGAAATGTGAATACAAAAACTTTTCAAAACACAAATATTAGAATTTCATCATTACAGCATTTAAAAGCAGTAAGTCCTATTGCACCTTACAGTACAGAATTTTGTACTTTACCTCCAGTGGATTTTCAATCTAATACTGCCTTACACACTCTTGCTGCTACTGCACTAGCTACTCAAAATATCAAAACCAATTTTGTAGTATCTTCTAAACAAGCAGAATTTCTAAAACCTGTTATTAAAACTTCAAACGTACCATTTAAAATTATTCAAACACAGAGGTCTATTAAAAATGTTTTGTCTCCTATAAACCCTATAGTTCCACAGCATCAAGCCGTTCACATAACTAAACCCACATTACAAACCTCTATTGATGGAAAAATTCGTACAACTGGATTTAATGCTTTTGGAAAGCGATTGATTCTTAAGAATTCAAGGATTTCACAATCAAATTTTGTGACATTTGTCAACTTTAAAAAAAGCAACCTCATAAAAAGTATTCCTGGAAAAATAATGAGACCAACTATACCAAATAACAAGAATCAGTCTTCGGTTTTAAAATGTATCAGTCCTTCAATAAATCAGCAATGTAGTCCTATAAACACATATCCATCAATGAAAACAGTACCATTAAAGACTATTAGCACTAAGGTATCAGTTGCTGTTAATAAACCAACTATAACTATTCAAAAAGATAACATAAATAGGTCAGAAACCCCAAAATTCATGCTTGTAACAAGTGATTCGAATCTTAAGGGGATACAAACTTTTTCATCTTCTCAAGCTAATATGGGTATTTACACCAGTGATACGACAGTTCAAATGGAAATGGTTTCATTGGATGGTAATACACCTACTGGAAGTAAACCTGTCACTAGTACAATGACAGAAGCTAATAATCATAAAATGGTTACTCTTGGTAAATCAAATTTGACAGGGACTATAACTGATGATAAGCTAGTGACGCTTCAAATGGTTAATGGTCAAAATAATACATCCAATCTAACTTTAAATTCTAGTGATAATGTGTTCCAATTAGAGAACACAGATATTGTGAACAAACTTGGTACACCTAGATCTGAAATTAATTCAAAATTACCATTCTCTAATGAAGTTTCTTCTGACTTGTCAGCAAGTAGTGAATCTGCACTGACTCATCTAGCAATGGTAGCAGAACTAATGGAATCATCTTATAAGAGTAATAATTACATGGATGAATTATTAGACTATTCAAAAGAAGAATTGGAAAATATTTTACGGAATGAAGGAATTGAGAGTTTTGACGTTGATATATCTGATATTAATAGTACAGAAGTTAATTCGACCATACTGACTGAATAATGTAGTTTTTTTTACAAAGATTTAAATAGTTCATTTACTTTGATTTGTTTTATAATTTATGGTTACATTTTATTTTGTTCACCTTATTATTTCAATTTGGCTGTCTGTAACCAATTCATAATTGTATACTATATTTTTTGTAAAATGTATTTTCTTACCATAGAAAAATTTACCTCGTACTGGTTAGTTTGGTACCTAGGTACGTAGATGTAATTTAATCATATAAATATAATTGTGTATATGTATTTATACTGTATTTATGTGATACATAAATACAGAGTATGGTAAAAATGTTAATTTACATGAATTAATTTGGTTTATATAAGGAATTTATTAAATTTTTTTTTCTTTTTTTTTTTTTTTAACAATCTTTGGTCAAATAATTTTTCTAATGTTAGTGTTTAACCATGGGTAATTTGATTTATTATATTTTTTTGTATTTGAATTATATGTATAAAACTATAATTTCTGACTTGTTACTTCTTAGGGTTTGATGTGTATTTTTTGTACACAAACGAAAGCATTTTATTTATATTACTTTTAAATAGTAATAGTTTTATCATAAACAAGTAGTGCAAGTATGGCCTAAAAATGTAGAAGATTTCCAAAAATTTCCATTATTTTATTTTTTTTTTTATTATCCTTTTTTTGACCATATTTGTAACTATTTCGAAGTACATAATATAATAAATTATATTAAATTACATTGAAATGCATAAAACAATTCAGAGCAGAGATTCAATTTATTAAAGACAATTTCACTTCAAAATTATAAAGTTTATTATAATTACAAAAAATTTAATTTAATCAGCTAGTTTTATATCCCATAATTAACCGTGAACAGAGGGAAAATAATTTTGGTGACAATATTTTCACCTAAATAATTTTCATACTATATACATTTTATCTCTAAATAAATTTTCATAAAGTATGGATAAAAATCAAAATTTAAAAGGTATTTTTATCAATTTTAGATTCTGAATGAAGTGAAGAAGCTAGTGTTTTTACAATGATGTTTATTTATTTTTTTTTATATATTTTTTTTTTTTATTTTTTTTCTGTGTACAACTTTTCATATAGAAATACTTGTCAAAAAGTTTCGATCAATAACTTTTTGAAACCGGATTTGCCTCTAGATTGTACTTTAGAGAGGTCATTTTTTGAATTTCTCAATTCTTTAATTTTTTTTTTGGAAAAAACTA
>JAIPRM010012814.1:0-11855 GCA_025469315.1 Stegophylla sp. TES_Ste_2020 | reverse complement strand
TTTATTATTAACTTCCTTCGTTCAGAATCGTTTTACTGAAGAAATGATTTATCGTTTCTTTAAAATTTAATACGCCCGTCAAGAGAATACCACCCGTCGTGCGAAGTATGTCCGGCTTTTTTATTATTATTTTTTTTTAATGTTATAGAACTTATTTCTGATATTTTTGAACGATATTATTATATCATATTATATTGATATTGGAATAATATGACCGAAATTAGTTTGCAGATTGAATACATTTTAGCCGGCGGGGTACGATTGCGCGCATTTTAGATTTTTGTGTATACGATTGCGCGCAATGCTGGAATAACAAAGAAAACGGGTTTGACCATTCAAAGGCGTACGATTACGCGCGAAATTGGATGCGACGTTGCCGATGTATGTATACAAATCGTAAGTGTTTTTTCATTATTCATAGACTATGTTAAAAGTGTTTATGGAGTAATTCGTGTTTACATATTTATTAATAAATAGTTACATACTATTCGGTGTACACAATAACATTATAATATTCACCAATAAAATGAATTATTATATTTATTTAATTATCGAGCCTTGATGATTCTCATATTTAGGCATATGATAGAATATAATAATTTATTTAAGTGCATATAAAACGTCACGTCATCACACTAATGATTTACGAATTTCACTCACTCTGTATAACATTTGTACAGCGCTTGTCGTTTTTATGGTGGAGCATGCGTGAAAATGTTCACGTTTTTTTATATTATTAACTTACTTCGTTTAGAATCGTTTTATTGAATAAAATATTTATCGTTTCTTTAAAATTCAATACACCCGTTGAGAGTATCCCACCCGATGTGCGAAAACACTCCGACGAGCGAAGTACACGCTTCTTTTTCTCCTCTTAACACTATTTTGCGTGGAAATACTCACACAACAATCTCGATCAGTTACGTTTTGAAACCGAATTCGCCTCTAGATTGTACTTTAGAAAGGTAATTTCTTAACTCCTCAATTTTTTGGGGGAAAAACTACCCAAATTTTGACCAAAAAGACTTGGAAAAAATCTTTTTTTGATCCGAACTTTATGAAAACTTATACTTATATAGAAAGTAATATGAGAAATATTTTACACAATAAAATATCTACATTATTTTTACAATAACATTTTTTTATCTAATAAATAAAGAAAGGGGAAACATTTTGAAAATGTGAAAAGGAATTTTGGACATTTTTTTCTAACACTTTTTCTTCTCGTTAATTTTTTTCCCCTTTATTTATTTAATAAATAAAAAAAATAAAAATAAAGTTAAATATACACAAGAAAGCCGGACATACTTCTCACCAAGCGTATTCTTCGCTCTTCAGGTTAGACACTCTTGGTGGATGCGTTGAAAATGACGACCATTAATGTTCTTTATATTATTAACTTCCTTCATTCAGAATCGTATACTATTGTTGCAGAAATGATTTATCGTTTCTTTAAAATTCTATATACCCATCATAATCCGAAGATATATAGTATCTAACCCGAAGATCGAAAAATACCCGTGGATCGAAGTATGTCTGGCTTTCATTTTTTTTTTTTAATAAATTCAACAAAATTCCTTAAAAATTTCAAGTGGGTATTTTGTATTTGATGTTCGGTAGTACCTAATATGCTGAAAATAAATGTATCTCGTATCAAGTAGACGTATATTATAATATTATAATTTATAAATTGTAATACACAAATTCGCCAACTACAGTCGGCCAGCAATCATTGGATTTTGTTTTCAAACCCTTCGGCGATATTAAATTATTTAATATTAATAATTATTGTTGTTTATAATGTATGACACATAATTACTGATAACTCACAACAAGTGAACGGACAACGGACACATCAATAGCAGACGGCCGTCGTGACCATTTTTCTTTGGATAAAATTCCCTTGGCCTTAACCGACTGTTTTGTACTCTTATTATTACTTTTATTCAGAAAAAAAAAAACAGTAAATACAGTAAATATGCTGCGACATTATTTTGTGCGTTCCATCGTAAAAAATTCAAAGGTAAATTAAAATGTGTGCTACTCGATTTATTATTACGCACAAAACCGCTTCTGAAAAAAGTACATCGACATTTCTCCAAAAATGAATATGACCGTAAAACGTAAACTAAACGCAGCTGCATGAATGGCAGCGTATTACGTAAAATATTTATTATGTTTTAATTTAAAATTTGTCCAACCTTTGCGTGCTACGAAAAACTCATTATTATTGCATCTCAAGTACCTGCGTTGGTTACGTTTGTTTTAGTGGTTCCAAAATTATTTTTGATATCACTGCTTACACACAGTTTTCAATTCAGAATTCAACAGACTGCCGTTTCGAGCGAGTATACGATTATGTACGTACAACATTCACATACACTTCATTTGATCCAAATGTATAGATCAGTGTTTCCCAAACTTTTTTTACGCAACGCCCCTTTTAATGTTTTTAAAATCTCCCCACCACCCCCCTCGAATTAAATTATTTTTAATTAGGTACCTTTTTTTCAATACGATAATTCCGTTCAGGTAAAAAGTAATAAATCATATAAAATATGTATTTATTATTAAGTATGACACCTGTTTATAAGTGTATAATGACAAATTAAAATATATTACCCACATATTTAAAAATTCGTACAACATTACGATTATGTGACTGTAGAATGAAAAATAATATTAATATAATAATATATAAAATTTAAAAACATAGATAGAAAATCAAAGAAGAAAGATTTTGGCGCAAGAAAATTTTGAAAATTTTAAATAAAAATTTTGGACATTTTTCTAACATTTTTTTTCTCATTTATTTTAGATTCTGAATGAATAAAGAAGCTAGTGTTTTTACAATGATGTTTATTTATTTATTTATTTATTTTTTCTGTGTACAACTTTTCGTATAGAAATATTTGTCCAAAAGTTTCGATCAATAACTTTTTGAAACCGAATTTGCTTCTAGATTGTACTTTAAAGAGGTCATTTTTTGAATTTCTCAATTCTTCAATTTTCTTTTTGGAAAAAACTACCCAAAATTTGACAAAAACGACTCGGAAACCATAATTTTTTGATCCGAATTTTATGAAAATTTAAACATAGATAGAAAATTCTATAAAAAAAATTTTGAAAATGTAAAAAAAAAATTTTGGAAATTTTTTATTTTTAACTTCCTTCGTTCAGAATCGTTTTACTGAAGAAATGATTTATCGTTTCTTTAAAATTTAATACGCCCGTCAAGAGAATACCACCCGTCGTGCGAAGTACACCCATCGTGCGAAGTATGTCCGGCTTTTTTATATTTTATTTTTATATTTTATTGAAGAAATGATTTATCGTTTCTTTAAAATTAAATACACCCGTCAAGGAAATCCCACCCGTCGTGCTAAGTATGTCCGGCTTTTTTCATATTATATTATATTGGTACGCGAACAAATTTCGTAAACACGTAGATATATTAATATTGTAACATACACGTATATTATGTATACACACATGTTATTATTCATGATAAAACCAATTAAGTAGGTACTACATAAAAAAAAAAAAAAAAAATAGGAGTATAAAACGTAAAGAACACAAAGGATTAAACGAACTAACCATATATAAGTAAAATGAAATCGTTAACCTTTATTGATCGTTAGCCACGATTTAATTGATATTTTAATTGACTAAATAAGAGTACCCGTTATTATTATTGTTTGTATTTTCTTACACGGAATATTAAAATTAAAACCTGTCGGCTATCAGTCGTCATTGCGGTTTACGAAAAATAAAACTTACTTTTTTCTCATTCCTTATAAAACAAAAAATGAATATTCTCTATCAGAACTATAAGAATAAAAAAATACCACAGCAGAGTATTATCACGCGAATAATATGCAAAAATATCTGATAAAATAGTAGATAAAAAGTTTAAATGCCGTTTATAATAAATTACGGAATAATAAATAATTTATTGGCTCCAACAGTTAATGATGATATCTGAACGCGTATACCTGGGCACCCACTTAATATTATTATGTGAATAAGAAGCAATAATATTATATTATTAAACCGACGACGGATTCGATGTACGTGGAGATCAGATTTCATTTGTTGTTTACAGGCAATCCACAATAAGGCGTCGGTTAAAAAACTTAAACATCGACGGTCAGCAAAATATCGCGTGTTATTGTTTTCGTGAAAATTCGAATTCTACCTACAATATTTCAAAATCCATTCCGAGAGTAACAACTTACTATTGACAATAATACTGGTGTGATGTTTTCGATTTGGCAAGAGTCGACACAAGAAGTCCACGAGCAATATGTAACCTACGAGGTAAACATAATTCGTATATGCGTATATCGCATATTATTATATTATGTTGTGTAAACGTTTACGCGTTTAATGATCGAATTAGTTTATCACACTAAAATATGTGGTCGTGTTGTTTTTGTGTGTGTGCGAACTCCGTGATAAACAGGTCGAAAATATTATAATCTCTTACAATAATTATTATCAGCGGCGTCGAGAAACATATTAAATAATATAATATCAAACATCTATACGACGAGTTTTTATTTAACAAGTAAAACGGAACGCGAAAAAATTCGTGAGGATAAATCGATTTTGCGTGGGTGATAGTACGCGCGTTGATAAAAATATGATTAAACAGTATTTATTGTGTCACAGTAGATTCAAAGAGCAGCGTAGTTATTATTTGTTCCGTTTCTATGAGAACGCTGGAATACGTCCCCAAACGGTTGAACAAATAAAAAGCAAATCAGATGTAAAGGTAAGAAAGCCGGACAGACTTCGCTCTACGGGTCAGATACTCTTGGTGGGTTTGTGGAATTTTAAATAAACGGATAAATCGTTTCTTCAATAAGACGATTTTGAACGAAAGAAGTTAAAATAATATAAAGATCAATAATGGTCGTCATTATCAACACACCCACCAAGAGTATTTGACCCGAAGAGCGGAGAATATCCGTGGTGCGAAGTATGTCCGGCTTTCTTGTCTTTACTTTTTTTATTTAATAAATAAAGGAAAAAATATTTTACCAGAAAAAGAATGCTAGAAAAATGTCTAAAATTTTTTTTTCACATTTTTTAAATTTTCTTGCGCCAAAATCTTTTTTGTATTATTGTCTAGACCAGTGGTTCTCAACCTTTTTTGGTTCACGGCACACTATTATAAGCTACAAATTTTCGCGGTACACTCACGCACTTGACAACAACTACTTTGGTAACCATAAGAGAGTCATTAGTCATCACTAAAGACATTCATCTTAGTTAAAACTGCACACTGTAGAGTTTGCCTACACATATATTGTCTAATCTGCACAATTGGTTGACATTTAATAGTCACAATTTTATCAATTGGTGTTATAATTTGAATAATTAATAGTCTACTAGGACATTGGTGTAAGAAAAGAGAAGAGAATTCAATTGTGTAAATTTTACCTTAACAATGTAAAATGAACTAAAAACACAAGTACCTATAGTTATTATAACAATTAATATTATTAATCGAATAAACATTAAACTCGCCAACATGCGCATACCATAGAGTACTCTATGGCGCACACATAGTTGACAAAAATATAATAATTATAATACAATGACAAATATCATATTTCTCGCGGCACACCTAGTCGATTTCACGGCACAGTAGTGTGCCGCGGCACACCGGTTGAGAACCACTGGTCTAGACTATGTTTAAATTTTCATAAAGAAAAAAAATAATAAACATCATCGTAAAAACACTAGTTTCTTCAGTTCGTTCAGAATCTAAAACATCCAAAAATACCCTAGAGAACAAGGCGCAATGAATTCTATGAAACAAGGTCCGACAATTATACATTTATGAAAAGGACGAGTAATTAAAAGTTAATTTTTTTTGAAATCTTTAAAGTACACATAACGCGTAAACTTGCATTACATTTTTTTTTTCTTAACATATTAGAAAATGAATTACAAATGGGACAGGAATCTTGAAGTTTTTGGTGTAAGTACGCATGGTACACATAATATTGGATATGAATCAACTAAGGAACCGAATTCAAAATATACCAATCTAATATTAGAAACCTAGGTGGTGAGATCGAGCGGAAATATTATGTTCTCTGACGCTGAACGTTTGAATTAAAATTTATAATAATCACATTTAAATATCAATACGATAATCATTTTCAATGATTTTTAATAATTTATCGCTCATCCAAAAATAGTACTTCCATTTTATTCTAAAAATTAAGTTATTTTACGTTTTTAATTTCCACGTATTTACGTATATTGCTCGGTATATTGTATATTTATTTTAGTTTCTGTTAAAATCATTATAATATACCGATATAATTATCACTTCTGACCGTTTCAATTTTGGCTTTAATTTGGAAACTCTTATTTTTCGATTTTGAAAATTAAAAGAGTAGTTCGTTGGCACATCATTGGCGAGGAAACCACCGACGTTGTGGTATCCTGTTTACAAAAATGATTTTCCAGTTAGCATGATATATCATATTTAAAATCAGAAATATTTATTTGGAAAAAACAGTGTTAAAATCACAAAAAAATCTTCCAGAGTCTGCTGTTGAAGCATTTCAACGTTGTAGAGAGTTCTTGTCGAACGTAAAGAAACTCGTACAAACGTTTGCTACATTGCTCGTAACGCAGTGGTGCTCAATATTTTTGAGGCCACGATCCCCTATAAAGTCACCTATATTTTAAGCGATCTTTTCACTATGATAGTACTAAAAAGTAGTGTTAAATTATCATCAATAATAGATACTTGATGAATATAAATGTACATTTTCATCAGAAATCCCAAATTTTTGTTAACTGTATTGATAATAATAATAATAACAAAAAAAATTAGTTATTCAATGTATTGGTGACTCTACACAATTTGTTTGCGACCTCCCCAGTTTGAGAATCACTGCTGTAACGTCAGCTACGCCTGAACGTACATTTGACAATTATGACTTAAGAAATATTAAAAAATGGCCTAGCTCTATAGCTCTCTAGCTAATATAAACAGAGATGATGTAGACTTTGAGAATATCGAAAAATACATTTTACTAGCTTTTATAAAAAGATCTCCAAGAAGAGTACAAACAATTGAACAGGACGTAATAAAAATATTTGAAAAATTAAAAACTATTATTCGAATGTTATTTATTTCATTTTTTTGCCCTCCTCTTTAAGAAATTCTGACTACGCCACTGGATTGACTGTATTGTTTTCTAACAATTTATTTTTGGATAAAATATATTTCGTATAGAATGTTTTTTGGCTAAAATACTTTTCTATTGAAACGTTTATCAGACCTAATATTTTTCGTAGAAATATTTTCGGATAATATAATTTCAGCTGAAATATTTTCTGATATTTTATAGCACTTCTTTATACTTGTACAAAAACATAGATTTAAAAAAAAAAAAAAAAATTTCCAACTGGCTAAGGCTAGACAGACAGTTATGTACGAGGTTATACATTATAAGGTTAAAAGTGACTTTTACTGAAAATAGATGACTTTTAGTGAAGACGGGGTTGGAGAAGTGTAACCTTGATTTTCGTCGTCTACACGTGACTTCTTCAATACAAAGAATATTTCGTTTTTCAAATTCAAGGACGACTATTGATTTTTTCATCAAGATTGCCTCCCCCTCATCCGTACACGTACGCGTGATAGCGTTAGGGACGACTCCCCGAAATAGAACACAATCTGGCAGTATAATAGGTACTGTACGTACGTACAGCTTTATGAAACACACGCGAGGTGTACAATACACTCACTCACTCGACGGCAGTGGGTACGCAATATACCATAGGGATTAGTTTTGAAAAACATCTCCCCTCCCCTACCCCTTTGACAAACAACAGAGTCGATACCGACTGATAAAAAAATAATAACCCGATACGCTCTGTCATAGTAGAAATGAACGATGGATTAATTTATCAAATTTATTTAATTTTTACTCGATTATTATGAAAATATTACCACACCCGTCCACCACGTATCACACACACACACATAATTTGTACTATCCAACGTAAAAAAATCATAAGATATTAAATTCGCGCGAATAATTTCGATTAATTTTTATATAAATATGTATAATAATATATTACCTGCAGTAGTAAAAACTCGAGGATTGATTATACCTAATTTTTTTAAAAGCCAATAGTTTGAAATCATATAATAAATATAATATAAGATAAGTATTATTTATGATATTATTATGTACCATACATGTGTACAATTATCAACTTGTTTTACACTGTAGGTACAGGTCAATGAGCACACGGCACGAAAAAATCAAAAAAAGTAACGTCCGAAAGCATGCAGCAGTGTTTTTTAAATAATGAGGAGCTCGTCCGAATCGCATGCAGTATTATTTAAAACAGGTTTCTCGATTTAAAGCTCCGTATAAAAATCATAAAAGTGCAGGACAACAGCCGCGAGTATTATTATCCGTTGTCGGTAGTTTCAAGAACCGTCAAAAGTTGACGATTATTTTGCCCCAAAAATAAATATCAAAATATAAGTAGGTATGTATTTCTCTACTTTGGCGTAATTTACAAAACAAAAGATTTCTAGAAGACGTTTTTCCCGACCGTCCTGGGTCTGTTGTTTAAGTGGGAAAGTAAAATATGTTATAAGTACCTATACTCGTCGTAAAAATAATTTTTAAGTTTTAAATTTTGAAAATATCATGAAATTCGAACAGACTTTTTAAAGTTTTTTTTATTGTAGCGTGCATTTTCTCGGCATTTAATTCTTAATAGCGAATACCGGAGTGGGTGTACCTTACATTATCTTTGTCATATCGTCTCTCCGCACAGAGATATTAATGAAATATAAGACCAACGCGGGGAGATCCATTATATTGCCGCGTGTCCCTCCCTTTTGTCGCGCGCGCGAAACGAATTAATATAAACGCGTTCGTTACCGCGTTAACGGTCTTTCTCGTTCGAGAGGAGGTTCCGAAGAAGAAAGGCACCGCGAGGGGCTAAAACACAACGTGACACACGACGGTGTGTAGGGCGGCGGTGACGACAACGGCGGCGCAACGCGCAAAAGTCTTCGTCGTCGGCCATTTTGTCCGTCCGTTAAAATATAACGTATTATAATTATTATGGTTGAAAAAAATAATAATAAAGCGGGCTTTTCGGTATTCTGCCCGTAAGAACCGACGCCGCAGCGACACGGGGCCGGGGTGGCGAGAGAGAGAGAGAGAAAAAACACTTATTTCGTCGTGTACTTACGTCGTCGTCGTCCGTGCGATTAAAGCGGTTTTCGGTCATATTTTCGATAAATAAATTTAATAATTAATTATTATTGATATAGTGGTAAAAACGCGGAACGATGATAAAAGATTAACGAAAACACGAGTGAGCAGAAACAATAGATAAAAAAAAAAAAAAAAAGCGAAAAAACAAACCGCTAAGGTTAGTATTAGTGTTTATTATTGTTATTGTTTATTACTTTTTCCGGCTGTGGCGGCGGTGTGTTGTGCCGACGACGAAACGGCCACGATTGACGACGACTGCGGAGGAGGAGCAGCAGCGATAGCGCGCACCACGGAACAATTGATAGCCGCGGAAACCGACTGCTGCTGCTGCGGCTGCGGCTGCTGCTGTTGTTGTTGTTGATGTTGGAAGTGGTGGTGGTGGGGATGATGGTGTTGAAGGTGGTGGTGGTGGTGGTGCTGCTGGTGCGTGACGACGGCCGACTGAATGTCGGTAAAGTGCGCCTGCGCGTCAACAGAATGCGGCGGTGGCGGCGGCAACGAGGCGCCGCCGCCGCCGTCGCCGCCTCCGTCGCCGCCGCACGAGGGCGCCACCGAAATGATTCCGTTGCCCGGGGCGGCGGCGGCCGCAGTGGCCGTGCTGGCGAAAAACGAATACATCTCGAATCCGGTGGCCGCCGCCGTAATGCTGTTGCTGCTTCTGCTGCTACTACTATTATTTCCGTTTGAAACGCCGCCGCCGCCGATGGAGCTACGGTCTGCAAATAAAAAAAAAAAAAAACGAAATTCAAAAAACACGTTTTACAAAACCATATTATTAAATACGATATTATTATAATAAAGACCCTGCTGCATTAGCGTAATTAGGAAAAAATATTTTGGGGGGGGGAGTTAAAATGTTTATTTATTGATTTAGCTCCCGCAATGTACATTAATCATTTTCAAAAAATCTGGGGGGCTATGAGTGGTTTTGAGGAGGATTAGCCCCCCCTAAGCCCACACCTAAATACGTCTATGCGGCTTGCTGCTGGTACTAGTGCACGTTATTTTAATAAATGAAATTCGCAACGTACACGGAAACGGTTTAGTCGATTGATTAAAACAAGTTCAATTATTGAGAAGACATTTTGGAGCTCCTCTTCAACTAATCAGCCAAATGTCAAAGTATGTCCAATATAACATAATAATATTTGGTCTTATTTTTGAACGCACGTAAATGACAAGTCCCGAAATAATGTGGTGGTGACATACAATATTGACGTGAATTTTTATTTGGAAAAATGTTCAAAATAATAATATAATACCGAGACATAATATAATATATTTAACAAAACCGAACAATTCAATGCGACGACGAGACATGTAATGGATTGGCCATTAATAGAAACGATTAAGTCCGTTTTCTAATCATATGCCCCGACTTATTATTAACGGGTGAAAAAGAATCGTCCACGTTTATTACAAAATGGTATCATTTCTAAAGACAAGAAAATATTTTACATTAATATACCAGCAGTTAATAACAAAAAAAGATATCGTTCCATACTCTCAATATAGACGAAGAAACAGAAGTATAAAAACTATAAAGATATACAAACATAATATTTTACCCATTTGGTATTAAGCTAAATAAATACAAAGTGCTTTTAAAATTACATTATATTATGATTTTAATAATAATACCAACCAATAAAATGTTAAAAATTCAATATGTCCATAAAAATGTGTGTGTAAAAATCAAGAAATTAATGACCATTGTCATTTATGAGTTCCACTCGATAATTATTTTATTTCATATCTACTTATTAACTCTGACCCGGCAACCTTCGCTATTTCTAGATAAAAAAAACTTCATTGTTTCTTTTAAGAATTCTTTTAAACATTGTCAGGAGACTGTCACATCACTGTGATGTTTGTACTTTGTATTTATTCTTATATAGGTCGTCCATAGTTCATATTATGTACCCATATAGCGAGTTCTCAGACTTTCAAATAGAACTACGTATAAGAGTTTTATGAATTGAAACCCTAAAAAACGCGGAATATCGATGAATTTTTTTTTAAGAAGTAATATTTGGGCGATTTTATTTGGGAAAAACCCATTAATAATCCAACATGTTTTAGATTTTCAGTGGAGCGAAGAAGCTTATGATTTTACAACGATGACACATTTTTCCGCCCTCTATGAACACAATTTCGTATATAAATATTTATCCAAAAGTTTCAAACAGTGACTTTTTTAATCAGAATTCGGCTCTAGATGGTACTTCAAACAGGTCAGCAGTTTTGAAATTCATATTTTTTCAAAAGGTTGACACGGCTTAAACGTTATCTTTTCGCTTTGATTCTTTATTTGATTGCTACAGAAAATTTGA
Organism: Stegophylla sp. TES_Ste_2020; assembly: GCA_025469315.1. Taxonomy (NCBI): domain Eukaryota; kingdom Metazoa; phylum Arthropoda; class Insecta; order Hemiptera; family Aphididae; genus Stegophylla; species Stegophylla sp. TES_Ste_2020. Next base: position 241 of record JAIPRM010012814.1, on the reverse strand, counting down.
TAACAATACAAATTAATGTATTTTTATTACGTTCACCACATCATTTTTTGAATATGGTAACTATGGTGAAACAATAGTCAATAATAAAAATAAATTTGCCTCTAGATGGTAATTTAGAGAGGTCATTTTTCGTATTTCCCAATTGTCTTTTTTTTTTCTTTTTTTTTTTTTTTTGGGGGGGGGGGGAGACAACACAAAATTTAAAAAAAAAACACGGAAAAAAACATTTTTTTTAAAAAAA
>JAIPRM010012813.1:0-11856 GCA_025469315.1 Stegophylla sp. TES_Ste_2020 | reverse complement strand
TTGTTCAGAATCGTTTTACTGAAGAAATGATTTATCGTTTCTTTAAAATTTAATACGCCCGTCAAGAGAATACCACCCGTCGTGCGAAGTACACCCATCGTGCGAAGTATGTCCGGCTTTTTATGATCAAATATTTCATACACTACATTTGTAATTTAAAACACTTCAACTATCATATTATAAAACAATACTTAGAATTTAACCAAAAGTAACATTAAATAACTGTCATATAAATATATTAAACAGATACATCCTTCATTTCACTTTTCTAAACTAACTTTAAAATATGAATTCTGAGATTTAATCAACTTTACATAAAAATAAAAATATTATTCATATAAAATGCACAAAGGAAACACTTCTGAAAGCTAACCATTTATTATTTATACTAATTAATTTTCAATACCGTTGTACATAAACAATATATATTCAGGGTGGCCCCCAATATTATTTGACGAATCCATTAATGTTTTATTATTTATAATCTTTAGCATCCTTTTTTTTAATCATTAATACAGCAATAACATATATAAATATATACACGAGAAACAATTTTTTACCTTGACATAACTTCTGTCAGGTAAGTTCGTAGATTTGATCAAATTTTAGTATATTGTTGTACATTAGAAAAAAATTCTTTGAGTAAAGTTTTAGCCTTCCAGGTAAATTTCCCTCCACTAAAGGCTCAAAATATTCATTTTTTCAAAATCTATTTTTAACCTATTATTAAAGAACTATTTTTTTCACCTTTAAACCGATATAAAAAGATTCCGAGCTGTTTCATAACTAACGATTTTGAAAAAAAAAAAATCATTTAATTTAACTACTGGTAAAAGTCTCTAGGCGTACTAGAACCAGAGTTATGATAACTTAAAGATTGCTTAGTAGATTTTCTAAAATTCAAGATATGAAATCTGTAAAATGGCTTAGTTTGTATCAATTTTAAACTATATAAGGTAATTAAAGGCTTAACCCAAGGAAATTTCATAATAGATATTTTTATTTATACTTAGTATAGTTATTTAACTGAGTCAAGAGATTTGAGAAACTAGAGTTGTCACTTTAAAAACGTAAAAAGTATGATTTTTGATATATTTACAATTTTCAAACGTCTGTATCTCATACCCAAGTTGATTTAAAAAAACTTTAGTAATATTTAAAGTTAAAGCTTATGCCAATACCATTCAAACACAATGAACAGTCATTTCGGCAGCCATTTAGTGTAAAAATCAAAAAGATTATTGCAAAAGCTGTTCTAAGTGTCCACCATTTTTCCTCAAACAAGTATTTGCGTGTTGTTACCCTATGCAGTTTTAATAGATGCTTGAAGAATCCTCTTTCATAATTCTGCTTCAGAATTTTACCTCCTGATAAAACACTTATTTTTTGTGGTACCTATCCACAAATAAAAAAAAAAAAACAAAGGACTTAGGTGTGAGGGCTTTTGGGCTCATGGCAACATGTCTACTCCTCTGATTTCAGAAAACAAAACTTCAATCAAGTACAGTCTTATTGTTATAGAAAAATGTATTAGAGCCCTATTATGATGGAAAATCACTTGCCTACTTACTTCTAAAAGCAATTTCTCAAGTATTCTGGGTAGTTCATAGAAAAAATGTTATATATATATATATATATATATATATATATATATATATATATATGTGTATATTGTATATATATATATGTATAAGCCTTTGGAATATTTATTAAATTATAAGGTCCAGAGAATAAGAAAAAAATTAAAAACTTACGTTTAAAAATTGGGTTGACACATACAGATTTTTATTCCTCAATAAAATTTCATGTGCTTCCAAAATGTCTCGTAATACTTCACTATTTTTATACATTCGAGTTACATAATTAGGATTTAATAATTGCCGTTTCCACCAAATTCCTTTTTCCCTAGTATTAAAAAATGACACAAATTAATTAATTAATTTCATAATCGAAAATGTACATTACAACCATAAACATAATATTGATTATATTTTAAATGTTTATAAATTAAAAATGAATAAATATGACAAATTATTATTACAGAGTAAATATCAGAATTTAAGGGTTCGGTGCAAGAACCATTTATCTCTACTTTTTAAGACTTTTTAGAAGGAATAAAAAACTAAATAATTAAATTACCATTGGACATATAAATACTGCAAAAATATGATTAAATTTTCCTTATAAAGAACTAACTATACATTAAAAAATATTTACAATTAGATAATTTTAAGTACATTTTTAAATAATTAAAAATAAAAAACGTGGAGATAACTGGTTATTGCACCGAAATGGCAGGATTTTTTATGAGTTCCCATAAATTATTTATGGGTTACATAGCTCTGTAACGCATAGTAATATTTATGTAATACATAGTGTTAGGACTACGCATACAGGAATTAGATGTCTTTTAATATGTGTTTATATTTTTGCAAAAATATTTTAACTTGCCTATTTACAAAAATGTTTTTAATTTTTTTCTTTTACTTTTTTCCGTATACACTTTTTTGTGTCAATCTACTTGTCCAAATATATTAAGCAGTATCAACTTTTTGAAACAAGATTTGCCTCTAGTTGGTACTTTTGAGAGGTCACTTTTTAATTTTCACAATTTTATATTTTTCTTTAGGGGTGGGAACTACCCAAAAATTGACAAAAAAAACTGAAACCGTCATTTTTTGATCTCAACTTTATGAAGATTTCAAAAATGTGAAAAACATTTTTTCCTTTTTCTCTAACACTTTATTTTTTATTATTTTTTTTCCCCTCTTTTTTATATTTTAAATAAAAAAAAAAAATCTACTTCGCTCGTCGGGGTGTTCATCACACGTGAGGTGAGATACACTTGACGGATGTATTGAATATTAAAGAAACGATAAATCATTTCTTCATTAAAACGATTCTGAACAAAAGAAGTTAATAATATAAATATAAAATAGTAGGTTAGATATGTTTAACAAATAACTACTTATTTAATAGTGTTGGGTGAGTAGTGTATTTTATATAATTTTTTTCGTGTCGAGTCGAGTTGTAACGTTGAGTAGGTACCCGAATATGGTGTGTTTGTGTGTTGCATTGCCGAATTCGGCGTAACATATACATGGCAGTCTGTGATAACTGATAAGGTGTCGTGGCCTTAAGAAATGCATTTGGAAGGCAGTCAAAAGCCACACCGTAATTACCGACTTGTAACGTATTAAATTTAGCGTCGAAAAATACGTAGGATAAGATAAGCGAATAACAATACATGCCTTTTAGTGTCCGTTATCTAGTAATAAAATACTTGATAAATTTGTCCGTACTTTCTTCGATTATTTTTTAGTCTTAGGTACCCTAAGACTAAAACTTACGGTACCCCGTAAGAAATTTTATAGCGCCAAAATATTCGAAATGAAATTCTCTATCTTGTAAGAAATGATGAAATAATAAACTAATTTTGATAGTAAACGGTCGAGTATTGACTTTTATTAAATACAATATTATATTAACAATACACAACAAAACGTACAGAACAAAAAGAATAACATACACGCGCCTTCAATAACGGCTGGCAACAGAATGACAGTTAAAGTATTCATAATATCCTCAGGTTAGGCAAACCGTGGTATAACCCCAGGTATACGGTATACTCAAGGTAACCGGTATAACCTGGTATATCACAATCTAGGCACCAAATTTCAAAACAAACGGTCCAACCAATTTTCTTATATGTACGTTTAAGTATGTAATTTTAATTAAAACTAATGAATTTCTAACTTCAAACGATTATAAAAAAAAAATTGACAAACGATTTTCGAGAAATTTTTGGGTCAATTAGACATATATGTCAGTGATATTATATTAAATTTTCAAGTCTTAATATCAAAAATCAAAAATTATATTACATAAAAACTAACAGAAAATAAGAAATTTCCGAAATTTTCAAATGCTGTACTTAATTCAAAATTGATCAAATCTTCTTGAAATTTTTTTGAAATGTTTTCGTAGCTTTTTTTAGTGGTTAGTGAAAATTTCAAGTCCTTTGCTGCATTATTTTAGAAGTTATGTCAAAAAGTAATTTTCAATTTTACGGGAATTGCTGTAATTGCATATTTTACCGTTTTTTGTCAATTTTTTTTCAGTTTCTTCGCATTTTTAAAAAAATATTGAGAAATTTGTAAAATGACCTCTCAAAAGTACAATCTGGATTCTATTTTGGATATTTAAAGTTACTGATTGAAACTTTTGGACGAGTATTTCTATACAAAAAAGTGTTCACAAAGAAAAAAATAAATATCATTGTAAAAACATAAGCTTTTTACTTTGTTCAGAATCTAAAAGTAAACTAAAGTAAAGCAGATATAGACAAGAAAGTTGTATTTACTTCACTCTACAAATCTTCTTAGCTCTTAGGTCAGATTCTCTTGGTGGGTGAAAATAACGACTTTTATTTTTCTTTATATTATTAACTTCTTTTATTCAGTATCGTCTTACTGAATAAATGATTTATTGTTTCTTTAAAATTTTTCTCACCCACTAAGAGTATCTCATCCAAAGAGCATAAACATACGTTGTGAGAAGTATGTCCTGCTTTTTTGTCTGTACTCTTTTATTTTAGATTTATTTATTTATTTTATTTTTTTTAATAAATATTAATTAGTCTTATAATTGATGGGTCAGATGCAAGAACTGGCTATCTCCACTTTTTAAGAAAATGCATATTTTTACATTTTTTTGATTAAGAAAAATATTGTGTACATTTCGGTGCAGTATTCGAGTAAATCTATTCTTTATATTACGTAATATTGTACTAATAGAGATTTCTGGTATTTCATTTCGGTGCAATAACCAGATATCTCCAATTTATTTAGTAAAGATATTAATTATTAATTAAAAAGTATAATAACTATAATGTTTTGGTTTTAATTAATCAACAACTTAGCAAAATTAAGCTATGCAGAACATCAAAACGGTGATATAGGTTGATTATAGAGCTTTAATACCAACTACTAAAATAAAAGAGAACATTTTGGAGGAAATTTAATATCATTTTTGTAAAATATTGCTGGGTAGAGAAGTTATTATTAAAAATTATTATTTAAAATATATAAAACTAGAAACCTTCTAACCTCTTCTTTTAGATTCTGAACAAAGTTAAGAAACTAGTGTTTTTATAATGATGTTTATTTGTTTATTTTTTCTGTTAACACTATTTCATATAGACACATACTTGTTCAAAAATTTCAATCAGCAACTTTTTGAAACCGGATTTGCCTCTAGTTGGTATTTTAGAGAGGTCATTTTTTGAATTTCACTATTATTAAATTCTATTTTATTTGTAAAACTACCAAAAATTTTACAAAAAAGACTCAGAAAACATCAGTTTTTGATCCAAATTTGAAGAAAATTTGAACATAGATATGACAATAGTATAAAGAACATTTTGGTGCAAGAAAATTTTGAAAATGTGAAAAAAAAATTATGGACATGTCTCTAACATATTTGAAGTATAGACAAGAAAGCCAGACATACTTTGCATCACGGATATTATTTGCTCTTCGAGTCAGATTCTCTTGGTGGGTGTTTTGAAAATGAGGACTATTATATTGTTGTTTACATTATATACATAAATTATACCTCTGATGCTTTGAAGAAAACTGGTATTTGTATAAAGAAACTTTCACAAACGTAGGAGGTATTTCACTAAATAGATTTTGATCTGTATTCAGCAACGAGAGCACTTCTTTCTGATTTTTCGATAAACGATATAAAACACTCATGAGCCAAGGATTTTGAGATGATGAGCTGTGAGCAGCGAAGAACATTTGTCGATCAAGTAATGGATTGTATGGAGCTGAAAACATTAAAATGCTAAGTACTTAATAAAATTTAATTAGTATTAAAATTTTGTTCAAAATATACCAACCTATACTTGTTGGTTTAACATTTACATTTCCAGGTTTGTATAAAAATGAATATTCATACCAAGGTCCTTTAATATCATAAGCCCCTTGAATTACAATTTCCTTGCGGTTTTCAAAATTGATAAATTCTTTAGGTGGAATATAAGAATTACTAATTTTATATGGAGCTAATTCGTCGAAAATGAGTTTTAAATTTTTTGGAATAGTTTCGTTTACCTTTGGGTGAAGAGCAAACAAATTCACTAGACTTAGTATAAATATATGAAAACAAATAAAAAAAAAAAAAAAGAAATGATATTGAAAAGGATGAATAGGAACCACCAGTCCTATTCTTTAATTGAATTGATGAATAAACAGCTATGGTGCATTCAAAAATAAATGAGCCTAAAGCTACAAATGCAATTCATATCAAATTTTTTTCAAGTATGGCATTAAACTGTTGAGGTGTAAAAGCTGAAAAAAACTAAATTAAAATCCAATTTGAAACAAACATATATTTTAAAATTTACCTATAGTAAAATCAGGAGTATTTGATGAGGTAATTCGATAATTATACAGCAAAGGAAAAACAGCTATTAGTAATGTAATAACATTGAATGTTACTAATCTCGCTAATAGAGAAGAAAACCATTGGCAAGTCTTATATTCCGCTAATCCTAAAAATACAAAATAATGAGTAAATAATTCAAAATGAAGAATCACTAGTACTAGTACTTATACTAAGTAAATATGAATATAGTTAAAAAAAAACTTTAAATTCAGTCTATATTTATTTATCAGTATTATAGAAAAACAAATTAAATTTCAAGAATAAATTATATATTCTCTCATTAACAATAATAAATCATATGTAATATTTAAAGCTATAACCAATATCTATAACTTAAATAAAATATGTTCAATTTTAATTTATGTATTGTATAGAATGTAATTATATAAGTTTACAAATAAACATAAGTCTACGTTCAGAGTTACTTTGGAGCTTGAAAAATATTTTATATTAACATTTATTTTTTATATATATATACACATTCAAATCTGTCTTCATTTTTCATTTAGTAAAGAGTATTACATTTTCTATAATTAATCAGGTAAATAGTCTATAAACTGAATTATGAGATAAAATAATAGATTTTTACCATGATCAAAAGAATGACTATGTAATAATGATAAACAAAGAACTATGTATAAGAAATTGTAATAGCTATAATTTCCTGAGACAAATATTCCAAGCTGCATGAACACCTAAAATAAAGTAAAGTCATGTAAATTTAAAATTGATTAAATTAAAATGGTAAATGAAAACATATATTTTTTTAAATATATGGTCATCAAATAATTTTCTTTTCAATCCGAATTAAATTATTTATAATCTTAAATTAAAGATATTACCTGAATCTAAAAAGCTAGTTTTTTTACAGATTGAATAGGTATCAAGAACATGAAGGGAACTATTAATTCATTGATTTCTTCAAACACTGTAATGGTCTTCAATTTGATTGGGAAGCAGCTCTAGAAGAATTGTTAATACGAGGTAATCCAATAAAATTCCGATCATACATTCGACCTACTAAGTTTGTCATACGGTTAATTGCATTATTAATGTTAGTGGTAATATCGACGATCATAATTATAGCTTGTTAGTCATAACAATACCCGTATGGTTTGGCCGATTGACCATATTTTAGCTCCCACTGTCAACAACATCTCTGGTATCAACTCAATTACCAAAAGTAAATGAATTGATTACTGCTACATTTGGTACATATATGTTTTATTATTCAATCACAGTTATGTGTTTTATAACATGATGGTTATCAGAAGGAAGTATTGTTTTCATTAATCGACTAAAATTTTGGTTTAAAATAATTCCCAAAGTAATGGTTGCATATATTGTATTTTTGGGTATAATTCCGTTTCTATATGGTCTACTCATAGATCTTGTCATAGCGATGCCAATCGAAACGCCTTTGTATCAATCACCAGTGTTTTTGGCAGAGTTTGAATGGTTGGTTGGTTTATCGTCCTTGCACATTACTTACACTTTTATACTAATGGGACCAAATTGGTTTCTAAGACAAGCCATAATACTCACATACAGACGTGGCTTCATGCAATTTAATCTCAAATTATTGATAAGAGATTTGGCTCTCCCTGTAATTGTATTTCTAAGTTTGTTTCTAGCTGTACCATATGTAATAGCTTATTCAGTGGTACCGATAATTTTCAAAAATCCATCAATAAGACTGTTGATTCCCAGACTAATATATCCAACATATATGCTCATGTGTCTCAGTGTTGGAGTATTTATGATTCTAGTGTATCAATTTAAATCAATTTACGAGAAAATTAAAAAAGAAAAATATCTATTGGGCAGAAGACTTAAAAATTATAACCATACTACTCCGATTTTGGGTCAAAATTTATGAACTGCTTATTTCGGTGAATTATTTTATTTCTTTATTATTATTTTTTTTTTGTAAAATATTTGTTTACTTCATAATGTTAATAAATTATTATAAAATATATAATATTAAATTACTTGTGTGAAATTTTGAAGTATATGTCACAAAGTAACTATAGTATTTAAATATTATTCCACTTAAGTAAAACAATGTATATGTAAATTTAATAAGTTCTATATACCTGTATCTTATCATATAAAGAGTATACCCAGTCAAATGTTAAAGAAAAAAATAAAAATATTTGTGAATAATTCAAAAGAAAATATATGTATACATATATAAAGAAATGTTGGTGTAATTATTAATTATTAATTATAAATTATTTGGAAGAAATTCATATATAATTAACTTAGTCAAAAATAATATAATAATAATATTAATAATAGTCACATATTAGATTTAAAATCGATAAAATTATATTAATAATAACCTTATTATTTGAGGCTATAGAAATGCACAAATATATATTTTCATTTTAAAACCGATAACTATATAAATTAAAATTAGCTGTAGTCATAATTTACCCCGTACAAGTAACGGTGGATTATGTAAAATAGCAAATAATAAAATTGGTAAAAAAATAAGTGTTCACATTTATTTATTCCTCAATTAAATATTTAATATTACCTACTTTATATAGACATTAATTAACATGGTGAGTTATTCTGTAATAAATTTAATAAATATAATTATTTGGTAAAATCAAACTTTCTTTGAAATCATTATGTTTTAAATATCAATGCAGTAGTTGATAATGTTATTAAGTAATATATTTCTTTTATTATTGTTGTTAGTTAAACATAAATAATAATTAAATCTTAATAAATAATTGTATAACATTGTATGTATTTTTGACATAGAAAAATAATTTCATTCAAATAGTTATAACTGATAATTTAGAGCATTTTATTAATTTATTGTATTTATTTATTTTTTATAATATTATTTTTAAGTAGGTATGTATTTCGACCAATTAAATATTTTTCTCAATTGTGTTTATTGACAATGTAATGAAGTAAATAAATATTTCCCAATATTTTTGGTATTACAGACCATTTAAGAACGATAACATTATAACAATTATGTTTGTATATTAAGTTAATTAAAATTTTATAGGTGTAGCTTCATGGACCACAAGTTTGGAAACACTGAACTATATTGACAGAACTATTGTAGCATTAAAGTTTATTTTTATTTTAGTATGCGTGTTAAATATTTATTTTATGATCCATTTATTTATTAGATTTAGTTTTTAAAATATATAGTTTGTGGAGGTAATTAATAAATTCACAGAATAATTTGATTTTTTTAACTCTGAAAATATGTACAATTAATTTGATCTATTGCTAAGTTAACGGTCAAATGTGTGATCTACCTATCATAAACTGGTGATAAACTGTAAACAAAAGAAGTATTATGTTAGTTTTGTGAAAAAATTTGTAAGATGGTAATCATAGATTACAAATCAAGTCATGATATGCATAAGGGGTATAAAGCCTCTTCTATACCCAAATAATTAGCTATTCGGAACAATAATTATCACTCTTCTATTGAGTGTTTATAACAATTAAAAACAGAATATCCCATGTTCGTTTCGTTATTCGTAAAAACAATACATTTCGTCATGTTTTGGAATATAACTCGAATAATATTAAATAATATTTTATTAAGCCTGTATAACAGTTTACGCCCAAAAAATAATAATAAATTGAATATTTTCCAAACTAACAATGAAAAGAAATTTATACATTTTTGGAGTAACAGTCATTTGAGTCATAATTGTATCTTTAAATGCTTGTTAAATAAAAAGATTCTATTGATAAAATTAATTTCTTCCACATTAAGAATTGAAAGACGAACATACATTGCACCATTGATATTAATCGCTCTTTGGATCAGATAATCTGCACGATATGAAGAATTTTAAAGAAACGATCGATCATTTCTTCAATAAGATGATTTTAAACAAAGAAAGATAATAATATAAATAACAATAATAGTAATAAATTTCATTAATTTCAACACACTCACCAAGAGTATCTAACCCAAAGAGTGAAGAATTTCCGCGGTGCGAAGTATGTCTGGCTTTCTTGTAGCTTTACTTTAATTTTTTTATTTAATAAAAAAAGAAAAAAAAATTAAATTAGAAAAAATGTCCTAATTTTTTTTTTCAAATTTTCAAATTTTTTTTGCGCCAAAATGTTTCTCATATTGTTGTCTATCTATGTTTGTTATTTTCATAAAGTTTAGCTCAAAAATTATGGTTGTAAAAACACTGGCTTTTTCACTTCTTTCAGATTCTAAATTTTATAAGAAAAAAGTTATAAAAATAAAATATTCTCAAAACTTTCTAATACCCATATTTTTTTTAAAAAGAAATAAATGTGTTTGACATATTTTCCAGTATTTGTTTTCCGCTTGTTAATACTGATCAACAATTTAAAGTATTTGAACTACAATTTTAGAAGTTATTAAAAAACTCAGATTGATTTCAAAACTGTATAGGTCATATTTGATATTCTTTTTACTTCATATTTGACCTATCAATGTTTTACTAGAAGAAAAAGTTTATATATGGGAGAAAAATTAAGAAGAAACAAAATTTTAAGACCACTTCATGCTTCACTCAGAATTTAAGTGCACTTCATCAATAATAATTTATCATAGGGTTGCACATTTTCTTTTATAAGATAATTACATTTTTATAGTATTATTGGTAAGTACTTACCGACATATATTTGATAAATTAAGGACTAGAATTTTAATGATTTTATAGATTCCAATTTCAGTTATTGAATAGTTAAGAATTACTATTCCAGTTCTGGAAATGGCAGAAATTGCAATAGACTACAAAAATTTTTGTTCATTTAATTTTTAAGTTTATACCTACCATGAAAAATCAATAGGGTATTTAATATATAGTCACCAAAATTTTATTTTTAATATTTTGATCCATTAATGCTTAGATCAGTATGTACTCTTAATTAGGAATGGGAAAGTAAAGAACTATATTACTTGTATCAGATTATTCAGATAACAAGTTACAAAAAGAACGGACGTGACTATTTATTGAGGACCTTAAGTATACAATTTATACAGTGGCGTATTTTAGGGGGGTGTCCACGGTGTCTGGACACCCCCCAAACCAAAAAAAAAAAATTCAATCATTAATTTTGATAAATTTTAAAGGTAATTTGACAAACAAAAATATGTGGTTCGTTATGAACTTTTTTAATATTATATAAAGCCCTAAAATAATTAGGAAAGAAAATAAATTTAGTTTTAAATAATGTACTTATACTATTATATGAACTAATTACTACTGATGAAGTTTTGAAGGAATTGAGCTTAAAAAAAAGGTGTTTTGAATTTATTATTTAAATTAATTTATATACTTTATATATTTATATACTTTTAAGTGTATTTATTATTTTCTATTATCTATTTTAAAAATTATTATTATTTGCTTTTATTTTTAAATTAAAATT
>JAIPRM010012812.1:0-11857 GCA_025469315.1 Stegophylla sp. TES_Ste_2020 | reverse complement strand
CGTATTATACGGGACGTCTGGCAACCCTATTTTAAAACGAATATCTGCGTTCGATTCGAAACGTGTGTACGCGTATCGAGCTCTCGGCGGCGGCGGCGGAATCGGAACCGTTTTGCCAATCAGGTCGCCGCCGCCGCGCGCTCGGCGGCGGTTTCCGTTACGCGTCGTATCCTCGACGTAATTACAATTAAAACGTTCAACCTTTCCACGAAGCCACGGCGGCGGTGCGTCGCGCAATCGTTTGTCGAGAACTTTAAATATACACGACGCAGCGGCGGCGCTTCCCTGCGAATCAAAAACTTTACCGCGAACGGGCGCGCGCGATTATTTCCGGTTTTATTTCCTCAGAACGTCCGCGATGGTTTTGCCTTTAATCATCGCCCGCGCCGTAGAACGTTCGCCGTTGCGTCGCGCAGTCGTATCGCAGAATACGCCGCCGAATCGTCGAGAAAACTCTTCGGACCAGAGACGTTCCCAAGTTTTGCGAGGCCCTGGGCATCATTACGATTCGAGGCCCTTGAATTTACAATATATTGCATTGAAATTTAATGGTATACTAACGGTTTTTAGCCCTTTTTATATTCGAGTGCCACCCACCTATTTTGAACGCACTTAACCTTTTATAAATATAAACATTATAAGCTAATTCGAAATAATTATAATAATATGTTGCCTAATGCCAATATTTATAGTTATACAAACGTTATTTAATTTGTAAACATCGATATTATTTGTAATCTATTTAAAATATAAATCTTCGGTAAAACGGTTGGAAAGATTATTCTCCTATGAATTTTATAGAATATACGCGAGGCCCTTCGAGGCGCGAGGCCCTGGGCAAGTGCCCCGGTTGCCCTGCCCTCGGGACGGCACTGCTTCGAACCGTCTCTCCGTCCCAATGGGGCAGTGCCGGGGAGGAGGAGATCGCGCGACCCTCGTGAAATTTATCGGCTCGATCGACAACACGCGCGAGCCTGCCCACGAAAGGGATCTGCTGTTCGATGAATTCCGCCCCCGTCAACATACGCACGGTTCGCGGCATTTGTTATCGCCGTAATAATTTCCTCATATCCGATACCCGTTTCGGTTCCATTTGGAATTGAAACGAATTTTTAACGAAACTAAACTAAAAAAACACTGCAGCTCCTCCTGTACACATAATACACCCCCTCGAAGTACGAAGCACTCGGCATTTTGAAAAAAAAAAAATAATAAAACGTCTACAATGCGTACCTATTAATGAAAAATAAAAAAGCAAACCAAAGTAAAGAAAAATATAGACGAGAAAGCCGGAAATACTTTGCACCGCGGATATTCTCCGACCTTCGGGTCAGATACTCTTGAATGGTGTGTATAATTTTAAAGAAACGATAAATAGTTTCTTTAATCGTACGATTCTGAATGAAAGAAGTTAATAATATAAATAACAATAATACTCGTCATTTTCAACACACTCACCAAGGGTATCTGACCCGAAGAGCGAAGAATATCCGTGGTACACGAAGTATGTCCGACTTTCTTGTCTGACATATGAAATAACTATTTTTCTATTAATATTTTTTTTTTTTTATTCTGAAAATTATTACTACAACATTAATAATGTATCATTTTTTTTTTTTTTTTTAGGACCCAAATTTTCAAATTTGAAATTTTATACTAAAATTTTAGAATAAATTCAAAGTAGCTTTTTTATGAATCTGATTTTTAAAAAAATACTAGAGTTCAAATCTTTAACAAAGGTTAATCCATTCATTTTGTAAGATTTTTATAAGTTTACGAGTAATTTAAAAATATTGATAAATTAGATATATAAGTAAATAAATAGTATTACTATTTTTATGAGCTATTTGACAAAATTACTATGTTAATCGATAACTCAAAAGAAATCGCTGTAAATGAACAAAATTACCTTTATTAGTCATTTAAGTACCAGTATTTTTCTAAAAATTAGATTCAAAAAATAGATATTTTGAATTTTTTCAAAAATCATAGTAAAATAATTTCAATAGTTGAAAATTTGGATCCTAAAAAAATAATAATTGTTATCCATTATTACTATGACTCAGTGCTATGTATAATTTTCAGAAAAAAAGGTAAAAATTAATAATAGAAAAAAAGTTATTCCATACGTCAGATCGTTTTCATACACCCTGTGTACACGAAGAGTGTGGAGGAAATATTTTACGACTGCCGTGCGCGCGTCCTTGATTTAGCGAGGGGGGGGGCCCAGGTGAGGGGAGGGAGAAAAATATTAAAGTTTTCGTCGCTGATGGTACACCTACTACTCGTACACATATAGTACACATACATCGACGTCGTCGGTCGTATACAGTGTTTCGAAACACGCACGAATCCGTGGCGGCATTTTATTCGGCAAACAAATTAATTTTCGATTAGGGTCCGACGAGCGTGTGTGTTGTACGACCACCGTAATATCGTGATGTAACGCGGTACAAAACGTAAAAACGATTTATTTCTTACCCCCCCCCACCACCACCACCACCACCACCTCGTTCGGTAAAACCGTATACGTCACGCGTGTAATAAAATGTATAATCGTAAAAATAAAAAAAAATAAAAATACATAAATTTCACCACGAAACGCGTGCGTCCACATCGCGGGGTATTTCGTAAAACCTAATATATTCACGTTTTGTCGTCGTCACTTTCTCATCAGCTTATTTTCACGCGATCCTTGTTATTATATTTTTTTATTTTCGGTGGTTCCCTAGGAACTTATTCCCAAGGAATAATCCCGAGCCTCGGAGGAACATTCCTTTAAAAATTTTAGATTCTAATCGTAATGTAGAAGCTATTGTTTTTACAATGATGTTTATTTATTTATTTTATTTTTTTCTGTGAACACTTTTTCGTATAGATATATTTGTCCAAAAGTATCAATCAGTAACTTTTTGAAATCGGATTTGCCTCTAGTTGGTACCTTAAAGAAGCCATTTTTTGAATTTTTTTTTTTTTTTTTTTTTTTGAAAAAGACTACCCTAAAATTTGACAAAAAAAGACTCGGAGACCATCATTTTTTTATGAATCCCATATGGTTTTAACGGGTCCAGTTGAAATTGACGAAATAACGTCTCAACCGCACAACATTTATAATTTAATTTTCAATAGTCAAGTCATATTTTTGGTATATTATTTTGGAATTTCGAATGATCTAAATCAATGATTTTTAAACAATTTTCCATGTCACCAGAACATTTGACTCTGTTGCCCATCAGCCATTATCATCAGTATATTGTTTAAAGCCATTAAAGCAGTTGTTCCCACACTCATTTGGACTCGAAGATTTCTCATGGCACCACTTCATATTAGAACTAATGAGCTTTTTTTAGTTCAAATCGGTAAAACAAGCGTTCGTTGTAATTGGGTATTTTCATTACATTAAGGGTACGTCGCACCTGCATTTATCGCAGTAATTCTCAACGGGGGTGATACGACCCCCAGATGGGCGGTGAAGAGGTTTTAAATAACGGTGGATGTTTTGGGCAGTAAGAGGGCAAAACAATATATTTCCATTAAAAACTAAATACCGAAGAAAATTGAAATAAAGATTTTTTATGCTGTACAACGCGCTATAGCTTATCTGAATTGTCTTTTTCCTGGCCGTTTTAAATATATTTTGTTATTAGAAGTTCCTTAATGGGCCATAAATATCTTTGTGAACATTCAAATAGTAGATCTACAGATTCAAACAAAATATATTAAACTTTTAACTAATGAAATATTAAAAGTCAGCTTTAAGAAGGTCAATTACACATATATTTTCTTTTAGTTCTCAATTATACTGTTTTTTTTTTTTTTTTTTTTTGTAGGGGGCGTTTAAAAAATGTTGCTTTTCAAGAGGGCGGCAACCTTACAAAGGTTAAAAACCACTGATTTATCGTGTTATTAAGCTACGCAAGTCATCTCTTGCGCCATTTAGGTTGACTTTAAAGTTTTAACACTCATTATCGAAATTAAAGAAAAGAACACATGATTAAGGGATTAAAAGAAATACCTAGTTTGAATTTAGACAAAAATATTTATGTTTTGAATTAGACAAGACTTCCTCCATTTTCGGCTCATGTATCGAATAAAATTAACAGATTCTCAGTTTAAAGACACATTATGTATTAGCTGTTCTCCACGAATTCCCGAAAATTACAAAAAAGCTAAAGAAAAGAAATAAAATCATTAAAGAAATCGGTAATTTTACAGTATATTTAATATTGTATTTTTCTAACCGTAATAATTAAAAAAAAACTTTTTCTTTATATTGCTTTTATAAAAAGATAAAGATTTTTTTTCTCTCCGAACTCATTAATATATATTATTTTAATCTTCCGGAATCCAACAGAAATTACTTGCCAACTTCTGGTATATATCGTCGAACCTTCTTCTTAGGGTAAAAGAGCGGATACTTTCAGTGCAGTAACTATGTTTTTGGAGGCTCGTAAACAAGAATAAGTCTTTTTTTTTCTTTAACCAAAATAAGGTCGATATCTACTTTTTGTAATAAATTACATAAAAAACCAGTTTTTATTTTATTTATTTTAAATTTAGTGAAATTTCGAAATGCCACCCCTATATAAAAATACTGTAATTTGCACCACGTTCAATCATCTTTTAATAATTTCAGAAAAATCATTAACCAGTCTACACATAGTCTAAAATAAGATAGATCCAATTCTTTACCTCAAAGCACGTTATCACGTCCTAACAAAAAAAAAAAAAACATTATTTTAATTTCATTTATTTATTTTTTAGAATCATTCCACAACCTAAAAAAAAAATGATACTTATATCAACCGCACTAAATTTATGTTTTAAGTTAAAATTTAAATATTTATACAATTCTATGCCTTATTCAGGTTTATATTTTCAGTTTGCAATTTTTCCGAAATACTAACATAAGCACAAAATTATAAATTCGAAAAAAATTAAAAATATACATAAAAAATCACCGAAATATGACGGAAAATGTTATACATTTTTATTTATTTATTTTATTTTTTTTTTATGAGAAACTTGATTCATTAAGTTGTAATTGTTACGACGACTACGTAGGCTCTTCAAACGACAGTATAATTAAGTTATAAAATGGTAAGTATTTTTGTACAATCATCAGTTTTCGTTAGAATTTGTTAATTGAGTTGATGTTCTGTTGTTAATTTTATCAAAAGAATCTAGAAAAGTAAATAAAATGTATCAAATGTTTTTTAAGTCTTATATTTTTGTTACTCGCAAAAAACACCGTTTGTTTGTTTTCTCCATAGGGTTTTTTTTTTTATTTTTAAATTCAACTCCGCTTTTCCGTGAGCGAAATAAATCCAAATATCGTATTTATCGATTTTCGTGTTTTAAATTCACTGCAATTTTATTATTATTTCAGTATTTATCGTAAAAATAGGTACAAATGGAAATGACACGAATGATTTTTTTCGAATCGAATCGATTTTTTATTATTTAAAATCTTTTGTACATTAAAATTTAGGGCAAACCACGTTCCTTTTTGTGATGATACATTAGCGATAGCTAACATAAATTTTGCTGAGTTCTGCAATATATTTACAGGTAGTTGTATTTTATTGCCTATAGCATTTACGCAGAAGGGAGGGGGGAGAGTACTATGGAGAATAAAATGGCAATCTTTTAGATAGATTACTAGGAAAACTGCGCACGGCTTGTGAATTATGAAATAAAAATACTTTGAGATAATGTCAGTATCTCCGAGGTACTTACTGCTGTATTTTTTCTAGAAACAATACACGTTTGGAACACTGCATTTTTTTTTTTAAAAAAAAAGTATTCCATCCTATTTATGGTCGATAAAAAACGTTTTAAAATCTTTTTTGAGGGGTTTTCTAATACAGAGGTACTGTAAACATGTCGATCGCAATTTCCTTTCTTTTTTTATCGAGTTTTCGTTTAGAGAAAAAATAATAATAATAAATGTTTTTATACAAAATTTCACATTTGTATAATACTCGAATATTCTCGAAAATAATTAATTACGATTATATCATTCGATTTGAATCGCAAATAATGTCAGTGGTATTAGTAATAATCGAAATAGAATTTCATTAAACAGGGGTGTGATTTAAATTTTTTCAAGGGGTACCAAATTTTAGTACAGCCATGGTTAAATACTCAATACTACCACGAACAATATTGAGATTTCAGAATTTTGTAATAAAATTAAATTTTAAACATTATAACCGATTAAAAGGAACTTCTAATTTTAAAATAAATATTGAAAAAAACTAGGAAATGCTTTTGGTGGTTGTATTACATTTATAAAAAAAAAAAAAGGCAAATTATATTCTGTAAGACGATTAGCGAAGCGAAGCGAATAATCATTATTCACTCTGAAAAAAATATTCGAGAATTTTGAAAAATCACCTCTTTGAAATACGACCGGAAATAAAAATCCCACTGTAAAAACACTAAATTCCTCGCCGAGCTCAGAAAATAAAACCAAGTATTTTACCGCGGAAAAACAAGAAAAATGTTCAATTTAATTTTGCCACCTCTTCAAAATTTTCCGCCCTACGCGACTGCATCGGTCGTTGTGCCTTAAATCCGCTCCTACATGCATAATAGTGCATTATAATATTGTTAATATGTTCTTGTGATGATGCGTTTAAATCGAATATACGGAACAAAAGCTTCTGTGAAGTTTTCTGTGAATTCTTCTGTCGGAAAATTCACTGTACGAACACGCATACACACACACACACGCATGGTTCTGCTGGCTGCGCACAACAATAGTCCTCGAATAACCGCAAAATTCCGAAACGTTATTACGCATTATGCGTGTTCAGATTTCCCGGCCATTATGTTGTGTGTATTATTGTCCCGTTGAAAACAATCTACGACTCTTGTTCCAAACGGAAAATCCAGTGTACAGGTACGTACCTGTATTTACACCTGTATTTACGGCGGGTGGAATCCGGGTGCACTGATAACCCTTCAAAAACCGAAAAGTTTTTTAAAATTCAAACCGGACAAATGGCCTGCGCAATGAATTCAAAATAATAAGTATACGGGGAAGAATGTACAGTAAAAATCGTTATTTTACAAATTTTCTAACACTTTTTTTTTTGGGGGGGGGGGATTTATAAGTTTTCACATAGAAATACTTGTCTGAAAATTTCAACCAGCAACTTTTTGAATCCGGGTTTGCCTTTATACCTAGATGGCAATTACTTTCATCTAGACCAAGGGTTCTCAACCTGGGGGATGCGCCCTCTGGGAAGACATCACAAAATTCCAGGGGAGGCGTGAAAATATTCATTTGAAACCTGCACATTTCACCACAGAACATGAAAATGTTGTTTATGGTTATCTATATTTTGTTTTTATTATTTTTTATGTAAGTAGTAATGCGATTTTGGGTCATCCATCATTTGTGTAACAACTAACAATACTATTTTAATAATCCGAAAAGTATTATTGAACTCTTATATTCGTGTTAATACCCAACATTAATAATATTATTAAAGTATTAAATATATATTTATCGTATACAACACAATATTATAATTCAGTCTTATAGCAGTGCTTCCCACTAATAGGCTCGTGACTCCATATAATAGTATGAAAGCGGACATGAACCTCAAAGCGTTGAGAACCCTTGATCTAGACGAATAACAAATTGCAAAACACTTTGTGTAGAGAATCGTTTATTTACTACCTACCTGTAAATTTCGTCGAAACAAACGCACGCGACGACGGCCGCGTCTCTGCGAGCTGAACAGTTATGCATTCCAACTCCATATCTCACCAGAGTAAAAAAAAAAAAAAAAAAATCAAAAATCAAAAACAAAAAATTACCAAACGGTCGCATTCGCTGCCACGAACTCGACGCACCCTACGCAAAAACCGTATACCTACGATACTACGTATATACAGCTGCTGGTATTGAGTGTATTTTATTACGGTCGCGAGTGGCAGTGTACGGAAAAAACGCCGTCGTTGTAAAACAGGCGGCCGAGGGGAGGGTCGAACATACGCGTGTAACGATCTCGGGAATATCGTTTTTACGATATTTCGTGAAATGTATAATTTTTTTTTATTGTTCTCCCTGCGAGGGCGGTCTCTGGGCCTTTTTTGCCGCCGCCATTCTGTGCGGCGGCGCAATAGACGACTACAACGGGACGCGTATCATGACTTGTAGTTCGATGTAAAAAATTTAATGAAAAAAAACCGGACACTAGGACCACTTGCACCACGGATATTATTCTTCGCTCATCGGATCACATACTCTTGAAGGGTGTGCATGATTTTAAATAAACGATAAATTATTTCTTCGACAAGACGCGCGATTATGAACGAAAGATGTTAGTTAATTAAAGAACAATAATAGCCGTCATTTTCAACACATTCACCAAGAGTATCTGACCCGAAGAGCGAAGACTATCCGTGGTGCGAATGTACTTTACTTTGATTTTTTTTTATCCAAATATATAAAGGGAAACCTAACCTAATCCGATCCTCTACTATACATGGTATAGGTAATTTAACATTTTTATTTTTATTTTTTCAAGCCTTTCTTTTTTTCCCCCGCGCCGCCGCCGCACACGATAATTATTCACACTGCGGCGGCGCAGCGCACATAATCACTGACGAATGAACAAGTGAAGCCGCCGGCAAGACTTAACTAAATAACCGCCCCTTCTACGAGAGGGGGGGAGGGTACTTTGGAAGTCGGAAATTTTCCCGAGTCACGGTACTGTATAAAATATACGTTCATATATATATATATATATATATATTATTACGTAGACGCCAGATAGTGCACAGTAGTACTGGTTAATCGTTATAGATGATGATAAATTGATGCCGCCCCCGAAAGGCTAATAACTACCTATACCGTTATTATATTGTAGTACTATTATTATACGTATATTGTCGTGTTTATTGTGTCCGCGGCCTCGTGTAAACACGCGTGGGAGCGTCCGTCCGCAAAAACTCAGGTGCGCGAGAAGAGAAGGCGGGGGGGATAAACTTTGAAAAACTTCGAAAACGATGACGTAGAGTTTACTCGTCGGCGGTTTCGCGAACGCGGGGCTCAAGATGTTTTACGCCAAAACGATAATAATAATCATTCGATATGAACGGCGCACTGTTATGATTACAAACTCGATACGTTCGAATCTTTTTTTCAGGCGATTTGTTTTATTTTATTTTATTATTTTATTTTTTTTTTTTTTTACGACACTTGTCACCTCTCAATAGAAATGAGAATTATTTTGCGCGCGAAATTCAAAAGGTACTGATTTTATTTTGCTTATTTTTCGTTTTCTTTCCCATGACTTTTGATGATACGAGGTATTTTTTTTTTTTTTTTTACTGATTTTAGAGCATTTTTTTTTGCATTCTTTTACAGTTTGTACATATATATAATATATATGTGAGGCACATTCTTTTTATCAAGTAATTTTTCAATTAATTGAAGAAAAATCGAAAAAAGTACTGACAAATATTTTGGGAATATTGAAAGAATTATTATCATGAAATCAATTTTAGTTATTTAGTAATAACTTCTCAAATAATAGAGATAGAGACTTTGAGTAACTATTAAAAATAGTCACGCGCATACCTAAAAAATTTTTCAAAAATATTTGAAAATAATTTCGAGGTAAGTATAGGAATTTGAAAATTTCGGAAATTTCAGTGCTGATCAGTTTTACGGTGATTTTTTGACCGATAAACAAAATAATTTGATTACCACTGGACGTTATGATAACCAACCACCTGTGATAACCGGTAACCATTCCCTGTAAATGTAGTTACCACGGTAACCTTTCCTCCCCAATTTTTTTTTGCCGAGTGGTTACCAACTGGTTAGGTTAGGTTAGGTTAGGTATACCAGGTGGTTGCCAGGTGGTTACCATGTAGTTACCAGGGTTACCAGGTGGCAACGTTATATTTCTGGGGTTAAAAATCGTACACATGGTGATTTTTAAGCGTTTTCACCCCCATTTTTTGTCGTAAAAATGCGGAAATTGGGATTTTTTTTTAAATGTTCACGTCACATAGTCACACGAGTCATGAATTCCATGTTTTCCATAACTCCTTAATGATCGGGGATATTTTGAACGCGGGATATTTTAAAGGAGAACCCAACCATTGGGTTTGGGGGGGGGGGTGTTGAAACTGTTCTCTGGAAGGAATAAACACCACCCAACCCTCCCTTAAATACACTCTCCCGTGTCCCACGATACGCCACGTTATTATTTATTTAATTACACCGCAGCGAAATGAAAATCGGTTATCGCTGTCGACCATAACGTAATATACTTTTGTCCACGTACACGGGTGTTTTACGTGTCGACATTTCCACGGGAAACGCGTGTATTGTTGTCGCCGGTTAATGCGTAGCGTCGGAACGATAGTGCTGTGTACATTATTGTTATAAATGTTCGTGACGGCCGGCGTTTTATTCGCGTGGTGCAGTCTTCGCGAGAGACCGATTTTCCCGGAAGATTTTCGACTTTTATCATTTGCTCTTACCTTTCCCCCCACCCCCTCCCCGCGCGAGCGCGCGCAATAAACACACGCGATAAAACGCGTCGACGGTGTTGTAAGTAGTCGTTTTTAAGACGACGACCCCGACGACCGCGCCGCGGATTCGAACGAATAACGTGTTGTGTACGTAGGTAACAGCTCGCGGAAACATTATTTGTTATGTGCAACACGGCGTGCTGCTGCCCGTCAGGGAGAGTTAATATCTCCCCACAAAATGTCTGGTTTTTTTTTTTTTTTTTTTGCACGAGAAAATATTATAGTCCTCGTTTTTGCGAAACATCCCGAGTCCGAAATCGTTGTTTTTGAAAATAACCGCAATTCCCTCGCGCCATAGGCGTGTTGTGTAGGTAGGTCTTCGCTCCTCGGGCGGAATGCTCTTGTTGCAAATGTAAATACCAACAAGTGTTTAAATAAAGTTCTAAAGAAACGATAAAGCATTTCTTCGACAAAAACCTTTCTGAGCGGAGCTTCAGTTTATTCAAGACAATTTTACTTAAAAAAGTAGTTTGTTATTATAATATTACACTCATTCAATTTTATATTCCACTATTAATTGAAATATATATATATGTATATATATACATATCCATTTATTTTTTTTATGAGAAAAAGAAAGAGTGAATACTTATTTTTTCACACTGACTAGCACTCAATCCGTTTACGATCGAAAACAATGTTCTGTAAAAACTCCTTCTCCGATCTCGATCACGCCCGTCTTTTTTTTTTTGTCGATCCTTGATCTCCTTCCACCAAACGTAAACACAAACCATGCCAGGGCCCCCCACCCTTCTCGCAGTATTCAATCTAATGATTTGCAGCAACTTTCTCATGTTTCTCTATCACTAACCTTCCTCTTTAACTGTTGATACGAATTACAAAAGCTTGATCTTCTATTATCTTGTTTATTTATTGCAATTTTGGTCTTCCTCTGTGATTTCCTCTGTCAATCACACCTTCTAAGTATATAATAAGTCTACTCTTAATATTAATTAAAATCACAAATTCTACCCCACCCGCATCCGCTAATAAAAGATCTGGCGTGGTTTTAAGGATTTTTCCAATTCGTCAAAGCAAAGCAAGTGTATATTAGATAAACGGCACGCGCGTATTATACATATTATATTATTTCGAGCTCCGATATAGGGTTAAATGGCTGACTGTAAGTTGCGTCCCAATGTACCTTTTTGATGTAAATTGCGTCCCGGATATTTTTTGGGTATATGTAAATTGCGTCCCGTGAATTTTCTATATGTATGTAAATTGCGTCTAGCGAAATTATAAATTACAACCAATATTTCCCAATTTTTCCCATTTTTATCAGACTTAG
>JAIPRM010012811.1:0-11858 GCA_025469315.1 Stegophylla sp. TES_Ste_2020 | reverse complement strand
CGTTCAGAATCGTTTTACTGAAGAAATGATTTATCGTTTCTTTAAAATTTAATACGCCCGTCAAGAGAATACCACCCGTCGTGCGAAGTACACCCATCGTGCGAAGTATGTCCGGCTTTTTTATTCTGAATGGATAAATATCATTGATTTTATATGGTACAAAAAAAAATCGATTATAATGACAAAATAACATAAAAAGAGAATCATTTTAAAAACCACTTTATTGCACACAAGCACATCACGCATCGTATTATACTTGATTAGGTAATAAAAATAATAATAATAATAATAGTAAATAACTTAATTTAGTCGATTATTTCAAGGTTATCAGAAAACTTTTAAGTAAATTTATTTTCCTTCGTATAAATAGGTAATAATTATTTCAGAAAACAAAATAATATTTTATTTAGCAGTCATTCCGGAAGACCAATGGCGTTTCATCGGCGTCCATGAGTAAACAAAAAATGTACACTGGCGAATAGGTTTTTAGTTGTAAAAAAAATATATATAATTATAACTATAACAATATAAATTATATAACACAGTTTAAAGTGTGAAATAAAATTGTTAAAACGATTTTCGTGAACGTAAATGTAGATCTACACTCAGGGGTTAAAGTTAAGGGCAGGCTCAAGACGCCTGCTATAATGAGAGGGGGGCACCTCATTTATATTATAACTTGAAAAATAAACTTACATCTCTAGTAGCCAATTTTTCAGTCGGAAATGAAGTGGTTCAAAACATTAAATTATTTGAAAGAAAATAAAGTACAGACGATAAGAAAGCCGGACATTTATTCTCACCATTGATATTCTTCGCTCCTCGGGTCAGATACTCTTGATGGGCGTGTAGAATTTTAATAAGACGATTTCGAACGAAGGAAATTAATAATAATATAAAGAACAATAATAGTCGTCATTTTCAACACACCCACCAAGAATATCTGACCCGAAGAGCGAAGAATACCCGTGATACAAAGTATGTCTGGCTTTCTCGTCTATACTTTACTTTACTTTATTTTTGTCTAATAAAAAAAGAAAAGTAAAAATAATTAATGTTAGAAAAATGTGTAAAAAATTTTTTTCATATTTTCAAAATTTTCTTGCGCCAAAATGTTTTTCATATTATCATATCTATCAATTTTTAAATTTTCATAAAGTTTGGATCAAAAAATAATGGTTTTCGAGTCTTTTTTGTCAAATTTCGGATAGTTTTTTCAAAAAATAAAAAATTGAAGAATTAAGAAATTTAAAAAAAAAAATGATTTGGTATTCTGGTTTTCTTTTTTTCTCTCGAAACTCATATTAACAACAAAGTCACACGCACGTGACACATATAATCACTTGTGCATTTTAATATTACATACATACTATATATATATTTATAAATATATAATATATAAGTGCATGTGTAATGTGCTTTTACTTTATACACATATTAATATACTATAATACAGTGATGATAACAATTCGTAAGCGTGACGGATGAGAATAAGAATTCACCTTTATTCCGCGAACATGTAATAGTAATAATACACGTGTGTATCATCGTCCGTCGGAAGGTAAAAATAAAAAATAAGAAATCGCTCGTGATCGCGAATCTCGAGCGGCATCAATTACATATTATTATTATAATAAAATTATTATGTTATAGCGCGTGGGCATCGTGTATCAGCAGCATTTGGCTGTGGCGCGGCGCGGCGACTTCACTTTCACCAGATCATTAAATCGTTAAATTATTACCGTATTAATATTATTATTATTATTATTATTATTATTATTATTGTATTATTTTTACTATACATCACTCATTCCAAAATTTAAGTTGTCAGTGCGATAACACTGACATCTCCGTTTTCAAAAACTTTTCAGGGAACAAATGAAAACTTAATTTTAAAATCCACAACAACCAAATTATTTTTTTAAATATTTGAAATCGTAGTTCTCATCGATATCGAAAAATTGGAAAAAAAAAAAAGTAAAGTTGTATTTTATTGTGGTTTAAAGTTTTAAAATGCTGTACTTAACTCATAATTGATCAGATCTTTTTGAAATTTTTATGAAATGTTCTCGTAGCTAATTTTAGTGGTCACTGAAAATTTCAAGTCCCTAGCTGCATTATTTTAGAAGTTATGTCAAAAAGTAATTTTCAGTTTTACGGAAATTTCGGCAATGGCGTATTCTGTCAATTTTTCGATAGTTTTTCCCCAATTTTGGAAAAAGTATTGAGAAATTGGAAAAAAGACCTCTCTAAAGTACCATCTGGGTACGATTTTGGTTCTATAGAGATACTGATCGAAACTTTCGGACAAGTATTTCTATACGAAAAAGTGTTCACAGAAAGAGAAAAAATAAATAAACATCATTGTAAAATCATAAGCTTCTTCACTTCGTTCAGAATCTAAAATAAGGAGCTGTCTGGTTTTTTGCCCTGAAACTTTGGTAATTTTTTTTTCAATGTTATTTAAATTTATTACATAGCAAAAATAATAATAAAAAGTATAAATATTATATAGTTTAGATTTTAAAAAAAAATTGTTTTTTTTTTTACAAAAATGTCTTTGTAAAAACCAATTTAAAATTACACGGAATACCGACGGTCCAGAAAGCTGCTCCTTTTGTAACAAGCTCCCGTTGTATTGGACAATATTGAATAATCGGAGATATGTGGTTTTTACACAAAAATTTCGGCCTAATTTTCCTCTATCCGAAAATATAATAAAAGTAGTTTTCGAAAAAATGTGGAGCTGTCACTGACGCCTTCACAATTATTATGGACGAGTGGACAAATACCCGTCGATCGTCACGTCAACCGCACGCGCCATGTCCACGTTGACCTTTAAAGGGATAGGTGGGGGTGGGGGGTGAGAACATTATAGGTATCACCGTCACACACACACAGGTAGAGGAAATACGAAGAAGCCGTCGTCATCGTCGTCACCCGACTGTGTACTTTTTGACAGCAGTTTTTTTTAGCCAACACGTTAAGTCGGTTTCCCGTGTTTAATATATGTATATATATGCGCTTAAGTATATAATATGATGTACGTATTATAACTACCGTGTGCACTGGATACGACGAGCAGGGTGAGGGGGAGGGAGGAAGCCCCTCGATCCGATAGGGTTACACAACTCCGATATATTGTATCGGTTGGTAAGTGAGAATTACAATAGTACCACTAACAACAGTATCGAATATCACATGAAAAACGACGACGTCTTACGAGACGGCCACGCGTCCGTATGGTATTTTTGGAATCCTCTATTTAACCACCGTCTGTCTCGTGGGGTGTTGCATGCAGGACACTCTTGCGCCGCCACACACATGGTACTCGGTGACAGCCGGACGCGTTGTTAAGACGAACGAGGAAAGACACTATTGCTAGTTCGTTAAAATCATTATAAATAATGTCTTATACGCGGATTTACATATTATACATCTAGACCAGAGGTTCCCAACTTTTTTCGACTCACGGCACCCCATATATTTTCAAAAAAGCCGGACATACTTCGCACGACGGGTGGGATTTCAAAGAAACGATAAATCATTTCTTCAATAAAACGATTGTGAACGAAGGAAGTAAATAATATAAAAAATAAATGTTAGAAAAATGTCCAAAAATTTTTTTCACATTTTCAAAATTTTCTTTCACCAAAATCTTTCTTATATTATTTTCTACGTTTAAATCTTCATACAGTTCGAATCAAAACCTCTTTTAAGTACAATCTAGAGGCAAATCCGGTTTCAAAAACTTACTGATCGAAACTTTTGGACAAGTATTTCTATACGAAAAGTTGTACACAGAAAAAAAATAATAAACATCATTGTAAAAACACTAGCTTCTTCACTTTGTTCAGAATCTAAAATTTTGAGGTACCCTAAACTCTATACTCTATATTTGATATATCGTGTATTTATGTTTATAATTTGTAACTTTGTTTTTCTTTCTTTAGCTAGGTATAACCAAAAGTGGCAAAATAGTTTGTATACCTACATATTATATTGTATTTTATTAAACAAATGAATACATTTTACGTTAATCCTACATTTTACATTCTGAATGAAGCGAAGAAGCTAGTATTTTTACAATTTTGTTTATTATTATTATTATTATTTTATGTGTACACGTAGTAGTAATACTTGTCCAAAAGATTCGACCAGCAACTTGTTGAATCACGCGATTTTTCTTCTACATTATGGTATTTTTAAGAGGTAATTTTTTGAAATTCTCAATTGTACATAAAACCAGTATGCCGATTGAAATAGATAGAACATATTACAGTAACACTACAAATTATAAAAAAATAAATCACACTAAGTCTTATATAATCTATGCTATTATGCACATACATTATATTTTTTCATAAAAATTATAATTCAAACATGTTGGCGGCACCTTGTTTAAGTGGTGGCACCTTTGTTGGGAACCACTGATTTAAAGTCTCTGGTAATTAGGCATTAGTACGCCTAACTACTAATGACGCACACCGTTTCTCAAAACGATAGGTACTTAAATTTGAAACTATTATTATTTAAAATCGGTTTCGAACACAGTGGTTTTGGACAACGGATAACTGCACAAAATACGTACTTTCATTTTTAATGTGTGTACGTAGTTCTTAGAAAAGAAATCGTACAATATATCAATTAAGGCTTAATTATACCTTAATCGGCTATTTATGGATATATTTTTGTCCCTTACTACTTATAATAGATAAAATACACCTCGACTTTAATGACATAAACAAATTATACTATTCTCTTCAATTCTACAAAATATTTTGTGTGCACTACTACAATATGTTCAATTTTCCATATTTGATTTTTTTTTCCATCTCTACACATATTACATTTATGTATATATTAAATTATACAAAATTAACTATACATATCATATAATATGTCTACAATCCAAAATAAACATAAATAATATACTCTTAAGAGGGGTAAAGCTGTGTAATCTATGTAATAATATTATTCTGATCGAATTTCTTGAAGCATCTCTCGTTTTAAATTTATAATAAAATGACCTTAATAGTTTTAAACACTAAATTCACACACACGATGTTAATTTAAGATTTTAAAATATTCAAAATACCAAATATTAGAGTATCGGATTTCTTTTCTTTGTGATAAAAAAAAAAAATAATAATAAAACGTTACAAAACAACAATATCGTCAGTTACTACTCAATTCTCTGCATAAAATAATGCGTGAATTTCATGTGCGATGAAAAATGTTACAAAATTCTGAAAGGGAAACTCGATATATTGTAGTATAAATTTGTTGCTCTTTGTACCAACCTAGTGGGGATGCTGAATAAATATAAGCAAATATACGACGCAATTCGTGCGATAGGTTTTACAAGTACAATAAGGCGTGGGGGTACTTGAGTGACATGTAAGCATAAGATACGCGAATCCGTCAATCTGCTGCGGTGAAAATAAAAATACTTATACGAACAAACCAATTGAACCGTTGCGTTTGAACTAATATCAAAATTATCTAGGTATAGGCTAACCTAGGGTGACCATATTTAAGAAAATAAAATACAGGACAAAAATATTTTTAAATAAATAAGTATTTATTACATAATATATGTATATGTTTTTGAATCGTGACAAAAGTATATTTTTTTAACTACCTATTATAGAATAAATTTAAGCACATAAAAACACTATTTTGAAAAACATAATGAAACTAAATTGATACTTTTTAAAATTTCTTCAAATCCTTTATTCATGCATATTGTATACGTTACTATCTAAAAAACTTTCTTCTTAATTCATTTTACGATTATTATAATTATTGATCTAATATGGTATCCAAAAGATTTCTAGATTCTTACATTATTTCATTATCAATAATTTCATTTCGAAAATTTCGAAAATTTTTAATCAACAGTAAGTCAAAAAACGGGATTAATATGGGACAGACTTCAAAAATTACGGGACAAAAAGCGTCCTGAGAGAAGTTTGTCAGGACAACAGGACACAGAGCCGAAATAAAAGACAATCCTGTACGAAACAGGACGTATAATCACCCTAGGCCAGAGGTTCCCAAACTGTGGGTCGCGATTAAATTTTTTGTAAGTCGCATTGTAAATTTTAGATTCTGAGTGGATTGAAGAAGCAAGTTTTTTCCAATGATGATTATTTTTTTTCATTGAACACTTTTTCATATAGACATATTAGCCTAAAGTTTCGACCAGCAACTTTTTAAATCAAAATTTGAGTCTAGATGACACGTTAGGGTAGTCAATTTATTTAAAATTTTCAATACTTTTGCAAAATTCAAGAAAATCTACCTTTAATTTGACAAAAATACAATTAAAACTTTATGGAAATGTAAATATTGAAATTTGAAAAAATATATGTGAAAGAATATATTTTTTCTAGCGAAAAATCCCCAATTGCGCAAAGTATGTCTAACTTTTTACTGATACAAATTTTTTTTTTTTTTTTGTTATGTTCATTTACACGTATTCCTATTTATAATTTTAAATATTAATTACATAATTTTGTAATAATTTAATGAACAATTATAGTTATTTACAAAAATTATACAAATTGTAATACAAAATATTTATTTTTTTTTTTTTGTTCAGTGTCTTTTTTTGTTTTTGCCATTCAAGCAAAAAAGCAAAAAAGCAAAAAGACATTGTGGGTCGCCAAAATTGAAAAAATTCCCAAAATGGGTAATGTACCATTAAAAGTTTGAGAACCTCTGCCCTAGGCTAACCTAACAAAATAACGCGTATTTATATATGGTTAGATAACGATTAGAAAATGTGATATTATTGAACACGAATCGTTCAACAACCCCTTCGGCCATCGAAGTCGGATCCAAAATAACAGCAGTTATGTAGATAAAAATAAAGAGAAATGACAACAACCCGTTCACGCGGGTTAAGTCCGTCTCGTACACAGTACAGTATATACATATATATATATATATATATATATATATATATATTATATTATATTATTATTATGATTATCGGTTGATGGCGTGCGTTTAATAACGATAATTCTTGACACGACAGCAGCTAGGTACCCACCCGAGGACAATTGGCACGGACTGGAAATCGCGCTACGGTTGACCAATCGGAACTGGAACGCAACGAGCGCGCGCGAAATTGCTAAATAAAAGAAAGAAAAAATAATAACAATAATAAAAAAAATAAAATAAAAGGATAAACGCGAGCAGGCATTGTTATTATTGTTACACGGTGCTGTGTGTGTCATCGCGCGCGCGCGGTGTGTGATTGCGGCCGAGCATTGTCTAGAAAAAAATCTTGATTTCGACGACCGATCGTGTGTCAAACCTATTTTTCGGGTCACGTCAAAAAGTGAAACGTATTCTCGCGCGACTACTATAATATTTTTACATTTACAACACACGCCAATAATAACACAACAATACAATATAAAATGCGATACAAATGTACAATGGATAAATGCTAATATTATACACGTGTGTGCGTCGTGCAGAAGGACACGGACACGAGTGATCGATTTCGCTGCGTGAACTTGAAAAAGCTTTCGAACGTGCGTCGTCGAAGTCACTGTTAATGCAATCACTCTCATGACTCATGTCATTATTATTATAATATTATTTAATTAACGACTCGATACATTAAAACGCAATTTGAGCGCCGAGCACATTATTATTAAGCGGTGTAATGTGGAAGTGGGCGGAGGAGGTACTTTGTCTCTCGTTTATTTCACAGCACTGCTGATGGCGGTTAAAATACGGATAAAACGACCCACTGTATAGTATATATTCATCTATAAAATAATAACTATAGTTCAAAATGTTTATAAGAAACAATAAGTATAATAATTTATAAAAATACATTAACATTACTCATTATACATAATACGGTGTTTTTGAATTCTCGATAATGACCTACAAAACAATCATGATGCTTACGATTTCCGTGTATAGAACACAACACTCAAAAATATATTATAGGCACTACACAAATTATCCCATTAAAATGTTGTCCACAATAAAACCAGCAGCAGTCGGTTTTCAAACACAATTTCGTTTCTTTTCTCTGACATCACCAGGACATTAAAAAAAAAAAAAAAACCATAGTGATGTATACTTACATTTCCATACCTAAACAGGTTAATTTGACATAGAATAAAACCCAATTTGCAAGCGTTTTCGAATTCATAAAAGAAAATGTGACGAGGAAGAAAAAATGGTAAATTTTCTACAGCGAGGAGGAAAGCAGCGTATAATTATTTATTATTTTCAAATATCCCGCTGACTGACTGACGTGAATGTAATTTCCTAGAGAGGTGGCTCCGCGGTAGCGTAACCGATCGCTGAAATGATAAAACGCGACACGAAACGATGAGAGGCTGATAAAAACGTTTATTTCCTGTTGCACGAGAAACCACCACCACCCATCCGTCGTCGGCTCCTAACTAGCGGGGTAACTTCGATGCCAGGCAGTTAGATGACGCAACAGGTTGCGGCGGACACGTGTGCGCGCGGGGTCTCATCGTCACGTCGAATTGGCGAAGAAAGCGTCTTCTCCGCGTGACCTTTTGCAAACGACCGATTTCCTATACAATAATTATTTTATTTCGAGGTGAAAAAAAAAAAAACAAATCTCTCGACCATTTTGGCCTTATGTATGTACACAATATATTAAAATAATAATTCCATAGCGACGACACAAACACTGCACGGGACGCGAAACACTTCGCGATAAATCACAAAATATTCTATCTTCATACACTGTCATCACATTTTAAAAATACTATACACGAACACATATACATACATACGAATCACTCGTCCAAAAAACAAGAGCAGAGCCCGAAGACCACATCATGGATAAGAAAATTCTCGAGTACACCAACACGGGAGACCGGAGTCCAGGGCCGGCGTTTTATTGCGTGAAACCGACGATCGGTCAATACGCGACGGATCCCACGATGGAAAAAAACCCTGCGTACTCGATAATGGGAAGAAGGGGGGCGGCGAACAATGTGAGTGGTTAACAATATTATAGTTTATTATTATATAGGTACGAATAAAGATCACAGAGACAGGTGCTGCTGCTGCTGTTGCAGCCGTCGGCGGCCGTTTTTAGGTGTATAAAAAGGAGAAAAAACTGCTATTGCAGCTGACGACAGAAAAAAAGCTTTTGAAATTGTGTTTAGTGTGCGACATTTTTACTAGCTATATTGCAGCGAATAAGTATTTAATAGCTAGCCGTGTTACTCTCGTTTCCGTTATACCTCTAAGGTATTTCAACTATTGCCACACGATGGCACAAATATAATTATTATTAATAATATAGCGTGTACGATGCATATATTATTATTATGTAGGACGTCCGGTACAATTAAAACGCGATTAAAAAAAAAATGTATAAAACGGGATATTATTATTGATAATATTGTTGAATGATATACATTCTGTCTGACCGAGAAGTCGGGAAATTGGTGCACCGATCGTTTTGCGATGATAAATACCGTTATAGTTAATCGGCTACAGTACGTGTATAATATTATGAGAAAATGATAAAATCATTTGTAAAAAAAAAAAAAAAAGAGAAAAAACTTGTGCATACACACGCAGTAGTTGACCAATTATTAATCTTTTAACAAGCCGGTAAAACGCGATTTGTACATATTATATAAAACACCGGTAGAGAAAATATAACAATGTATTATTATAATTGAATTCCAATGTGAAATAATTATTAACAAAATGCACGCCTGAGACCATATGGTTAGTTTTTGTTCATAGAAAATTACGCAAACGCGCGTTTAACAACGATTTAAAATAAAAATAAAAAAACGGCCTTCCGTATCAATCAATACCATAACAATGCGGTTATAAAAATCGAATATTGTAGATCAAGACGTATGTGTTCGTTATAAACGCGGTAAAATATTATAAACGAGATAAATCCAACGTATATCAGACATTATTATTATTTTTATTTATGGCAGTCTTGACCGAGAACCTATATTAATATCAAAAAACGCAATGTGCATAATATGCAACAGTAGCCTTATTTTTTACTTATTAATTTAGAATAAAAAATATCCGTAACCTCAGGTTTTCGCGACTGTGACCGTACCCCCATAGTTGTTTTCGGAACAATTAATCATATTTTGACGTCATATTTACGTTGTAATTAAATAGCTTTATAATATTATAATTATACAACCCTCCCCCGGAATATAATTATTAAGGGTAAAAGGAGGTTGGAGGCGGCAATGATGGCAGTCGCCGTAAAATGAAGGGTCGACCAGGAATAACGTGCTATGTAGCAATATTCTTAAATTTTCCAAAAATATATCATCATTTCTTTCAATATGAACAGCACGTTCTTTCAACTTTGAACTTAATCGAAATTATATCATATTAATAATAATTAATATTAATATATTTATAATGTAATTCTAATAAATTATTATTTATTAGAATTAATTATTAACTATCAACAAATCGCGGGTTTCTAAGTTTATAATATACTCAATAAAATGATAAGATAAGTCCTTATCTAGGAATTTCGTGATTCCATAAATATAATTATTTATTTATGCACATGATATTTTCGACTTATCAATAACTCAAGTAGTAACATTAATTACAAAATAAAATAACTAGTGAAAATAAAAATGAAATATAAAATAAAATATGTAACATTAAAACAATACTCAAAATATATATAAATATAAATAAGATTGTTTCATAGCAAGTTATTTCGCAAAAAAATGAAATCCAAAAAAGTGTGTTACATTGTACGTTATTCCGGCCGATCCTTCAAATTTTATGTCCGTTGCATAATAATAATATTATACCACGACTTGATATCAAAACGAATTATTATTATTATTGTTATTATTATTATTATTATTATTATTGTATTATTATCACTGATCAATTATTATACTGCAGAGAGGGCATATTATTATTATTTTTCGTCGTAATACTACTACTGCTACTACGCGGTAGCCACACCGCCGCCCAAAATTCTGCCATATACACATATATATATATATATATATATTATATATATTGTAATACCGCTTTGCGAACACGTGCACACAAGCACAAAGACTTACTATACATAATACGCGTATTATAGATGCCCTGGTGCTACTGCTGCTGCAGCGATGAATACACCGTCATTAAGTCTATATAGTCGGTTGCACTATTATAATATGTTGTATATAACCTATCTAATAATAATAATGCACTGCTAGTAAACGGTGGTAGAGTGAAAGGCTCATAAAAATAATAATAATAATAATAGTAACGATAATGCGTACAAATCGTAAACTATAATATTCAAACGCGAGAAATTATCTAACCAAGAACCATATTTTATTTTAGTATGATAAATATAAAATACTACTAAGTGTAAACCTAAATATGTATAATATATAATATTATACATTATATGAGGCGTCTACTTTCAAAACCAGCTAAAAGATCATTTTTTTCAAAATGGATTTTTTTTTTTTAATTTTTCAAATATTCACACTGTAACATACATAGTTGGTAAAAATATTAAAAACATAATTGTAATCGATATTAAATGAGGACAGAAATTGATTGTAGTTAGTATCAAAACCAGCCCCCCCCCATCTAACGATGTTAGACACATGTTTTTATCTGCTCTGGTGAAAGTACACAAATTTTTTCAGTTTTCATGAAATTAAGTATTAACTAGTATAATTAAGTTCTATTTGGTTATTATTTTAGATTCTGAATGAAGTGAAGAAGCTAGTGTTTTTACAATGATGTTTATTTTTTTATTTTTTTTTTTCTGTGTACAACTTTTCGTATAGAAATACTTGTCCAAAAGTTTCGAT
>JAIPRM010012810.1:0-11858 GCA_025469315.1 Stegophylla sp. TES_Ste_2020 | reverse complement strand
TATTTTTTTTTTTTTATAATTTTTTAATTTTTTTTTTTTTTTTTTTTTTTTTTTTTTTTTTTTTTTTTTGGAAAAAACTACCCAAAATTTGACACTCGGAAACCATCATTTTTTTGATCCGAACATTATGAAAATTTAAACATAGATGAAAAATAATATAAGAAAGATTTTGGCGCAAGAAAATTTTGGAAATGTAAAAAAAAAAAATGTTGGTGATTTTTCTAACATTTTTTTTTCTCATTTATTTTTTTTCTTTTGTATATTAGATAAAAAAAGTAAAGTAAAGTAAGTAAAGTAAAGTAAAGAGTAAAGTATAGGCGAGAAAGCCGGACATATTTCACACCACGTTTATTTTTCGCTCTTCGGGTCAGATACTTTTGGTGAGTGTATATCTAGTATTACATATATTCGGATAAACTCAAAATTCTTTCTTTTTTTTTTTTTTTTGGAAATGCAACAAATAATATTATATTTTTACTTCGCCATATTATATACCTATATATAATATATTTTACGAAGAAAATATTTTAATGACATTATGGAAATGCGCCATTTCAACAATTCAGTTTTAATTTCAATAAAGACTTAAATTTTCCAAAGCTATTTCTGACACACAAAAGAAAAGAAATTTATTATTATGGAATTTTCCAACGAAGTTTCATTCGGTTGAAAAATAAAAAAAAAAATTATTTGAAATGTATATCTGTATTGCTATATCGATTAATATAATTTATACGTAGTAGACATTTTATTTTTCAACCGAATTAAGTTTTGTTGGAAAATTCATAATAATAATAAATCAATATCCGCGAACAGTGCATCAGAAAAACGGGTTTGAAAAGTCTTTATTAAAATTAAAACCGAATAATTGATATGACGCATTTCCATATAATGTAATTTACATAATATTTCCTTCATAGAACTGTTTTGTTATTACTACCTTTCGGTAAAAAATCACTCGCGTTCTAAAAACGGGGACGTACGAGTTAGAATGAAAAAAAAATAATAATAATAATAATATAATCAATTGTACGTTTGAATGGGAAAAGTTTTTTTTTTTTTTTTTTTTGAAAATTCAATAACAATAACAGTAATCTCTTAAAGCTTCCGGCGGATTTTGCGTTTTTAAAAACGGTAGTAGAAGGTATTCGCAAAAAAATAATAATAATGAATAAATAAATAAAGTGTACACAATAATATGTATTCTTTTATCGGTTAAACTTTTACTGCAAAACACACGCCAAACGTTGCGCCGCCCGATGCGACGTTAGATTCAAAGTCAAAATAATAATAACAACAACAATAATTTATACAAAGTCCCGTTCGGGTTGTATGTACATATATACATAACTCACTTCCGATAAAAGATTTACCAAAAGCCATCCGACCGTAATGATAATATTTTACCGGTCGGTTACTTTTCCGTTCGAATATTCGTCGCAAACGTTTCCGGCCGTCGTACGCAGTTACAATTTTGCAAATATAATATGCAAATAGAAATCGTATTTTCACACCAGTCGTGTGCCTACGAGCGTGTGTGCACACATACGATTATTTTATTAATTCGCTAAAACGTTAATAATATTATTATAATTATTATTATACACTGCGCCCAGTGGCGTTAAGTTAATTCGATGCGGTCCCCCTCCCCCCTGTCACCAGAGTGACTAGAGAACTAACTATATAATTGGTCAGAACTTTTCTTTTGAAAATGTTGTATACACAATTTATGTATTTCAAATTTGATATTAAATCTTCAAAATAGACGTCATGTTACGTCAAAAATTGATAAACAATAGTTTATCATTGTCAGATAAGTTGGCGTTTTGAACAATGTTCGGGGAATTATTGATGCCTCCCCCCCTTTTTTATTCACGAGTACAATACATTTAGTTTTTTATATTATAATAATTATGATGCATCATAATGTAAATTATTTATAATCAAATTAATTTAAAATATTCATAAAAATAAAATACACAATTTTTTTCATGTTCAGTGTTTTCTTAATATGTATATTTTTGAATTTTTAAGGAATACTTTCAATTCATGTTGTGCATATTTTGCTAATTTTATTTCTTATAACGTAAGTCTTAACCTAAGTCCTAAATATTTAATTTTTCAATAGAAATCGAAATATATAACACAATTTTCAAGTATATTCTTATACTCTTGTAACTTTTTTCAATACGATCGCTATTAGTACATATATATGTATACAGAATTTATTAAAATACATTTATCAA
This sequence comes from Stegophylla sp. TES_Ste_2020, assembly GCA_025469315.1. NCBI lineage: Eukaryota > Metazoa > Arthropoda > Insecta > Hemiptera > Aphididae > Stegophylla > Stegophylla sp. TES_Ste_2020. Next base: position 9,612 of record JAIPRM010012810.1, on the reverse strand, counting down.
AAAACTCTTAATTTTTTTTTAAAAAAAAGCCACTTCTCCTAAAAAAGCCGCCCTAGGCTTCAGCCTACTTAGCCTGCCCCTAAATATGCCACTGACTGCACCGCGTGACGTTGTTCTGATGGACATTTCGCGTTTGGCTAAAAGAGTCTTCGGCAAATTTTTACACGTAAGACGTTAAAATATTACTTGGCTTTGTGAAAATTAAAAAAAAAAAAAAAGAAAATTTAAATCTCATAACGTAAATAAAATAAAAAACAATAGTTATACTTTTGGTAGTGCATATTCAACAGCATTGATGGTAAACTGGAAAATAACAGACTTAAATTTTTGCCTAGAATCAATTCCACAATTATTGTTGATAGAAAATTTTTCATTACAAAACCCTCGTGAAGAAAAGAATTTATATTAAAAGTCGCAGTGAGGGAGGAATTCAAAAATCTTATTGACTCTGATCGCTACAGTACTCTAAATTTGTCTCTGACAATAACCGTGCATTGTCATAATAACAAGGGGTAGTAACAACTGCAGGTATGATTATTGTGTCGGTGTAAACGGGTATTTTCTATCCCTTCCACTGATAATTTTCGATAAATTAGGGTATATTTCCTCCCAAACAATATAATATATTTAAAGTAAAATAGTTTATGTTTAGTTTTCGGTCAGATTACGAAAACTATTTACTAAAGTACCAACCGTGTTGAGAAAGTTTAGTTTATATAAATTTATATGTATGGATGTATATGGTGTGTGTAAACTTTAAATGCTTAAATATTAATGGTCAAAAGAGATAAATTCAACTATAAACAATTTCAAAAACAATTTTGTGTTTCGAAATATTAAGTTAAATGTAGTGATTGCCAGTATTGGAAACTAAAATATTTTAAAAATTAAAAAAATTGTAAAACTATATTATGATTTTTTTATGTTCCATTTATACTTATAAACTATACTCATCAGGTGTTAGGTATTTATTCATTTATTTATTTGTTTATTTTTTTCTTTCTGTACTTAGTAGTTCGCGAGTGTGATTTATGTTAAGAAATTATTTGAATAAAAACTATTATAGTAGTTATGTAATACTTACATTAAATTGAAAAGATACCGAATATTGTTCATACTTTTAAACTTTTTTCTTCAAATCTAAGAAAATACTACGAAATACTCAGATATAAAAAAATATGTCATTCATATTTTTTTTTTTTTTTTTTTTTGAGAGGAGGGGAATTATGTTATATTTTTACTTGCCCCAATAAGAATATCTAGTTTCTCCTGTGAGTTTATTTGATAACATCTGTTTTCAAATATTTAAATAACATAGGTTCTACCTTAGGTCATTTTTAGGACCCTATCTTAGAATGATCAAATTATCCATTTTTTCTCCTTTTTTTGCTAATTCAATTAAATTAAAAATAATTTTAATTTAAAAAGTTTAATAATTCTGAGAATAAGAGATCATGATGAAAACGATGCGTAGGCGATTATTTTGAAAGGTGAACAACAGAACAATATCATCAAAGGTTTTCGGACTTTCTATTATTCGTCCTGAACACACCATAATAATTATAGAAAACTCATATTTTGTTCATTTTTTACGTTTGAAATTAATTTCGAACATTATATTGAACAATATTATATAAAATAAAAAGGTCAACAATTAATGTATAAAAGACTCATCAATTGTAATAAAACTTTTATTGTAATGCAACAATTACGTTTCATTATACATTTTAAAAATTACATAACACCCGAGAAAATATACCATTTTTTTATTATTATTATTTTTTTCCATCTCGAGCATATTATACCTCGATAACTGAATCCCAGAAAAATAATTATTTTTTTTTTCCATTGACATTTGTGTATTATAGTTGCTTGAATATGATCATTTTTTTCTTAATCTTTTATTTTATAATATACAGTTTACAACTATTAGTACTTAATGGAGTGGTGTCGAGCCCAGATAAGGGCAAAGTGGCACGTCCCTAGGACTAGCAGCAGTAAAGGGGGGGGCTCTATTTTCCAAACCTCAGCGTATTAACAATGATTTAAGTGTTATTGTTTTTATTATAAAATGGAAAACGCTTTTCTATTTTCTAAACTCTTTGATTTGATCGTTGCTTCGTTTGATTCCGTTCATATGGCTATAGTTTAATGAATAGTTTTCATTGTAATAGTAACAGGTATAAACTAATGGTATGAGTATTGTAATCGCTTATCAATATTTTAGAAATATTTTAAAATCCGTATTCGAAAGTCACCAAAAACTAGCATCGCAAATGCATTAATTATACTTATAATTATTTATTTGTGTCACATTATTTTCAAATTATCGTTGCGTAATATACAATATAAACTCTTAGAAAAAGTCATGTCAAGTCGTTGTATTATAGAAGTACATAGAAAATAATAAAAATGAAAAAGTCCAAAAGTTTTCTGGTTTATAATATCCGAGTCCTTGATAAGTTGTTACAGGGTTGAAAAAAATCACAAGTCGCTGTTGAGTGATTTTGTCTCTTCAGAATGTAAGTCGCTTTTCAACTAATAATAACATCATTGAAAACAAAACACGCGCGTGTATACAATATGCATACATAATAATGATAATAATACTTTTCTAACTTTGACGTTTTCTTATGTTGCAGGTACGTCAAGTCATGAAAATAATCAATGTTTGATGGAGAAAATAACAGATTTCGTTGAAATTCTACCGTAAAACGATTATAACAAATTAACAGACCAATGATTTTTGACAGGGTTACGATGTTAGGTGTATGTGAATACACACAAGTAAGTTAAATTTTATTGTTTACCGATTTCAGCATTTTGTCAGGAATTATAACGAGATAATTAGATAATTCCGTACCACAAAAAACATTTTAAAATTTTCAATATTTGACCGCCTAATATTGATCGAAATCGGTTTCACTCATAAAAACGAATACGTTATTTTGAAACTCCGTTTAGAATTTTAAAAAAATGTTAGTTACCAACAGTGTATTTTAAAAAGAAAACGTAACATTTTTCTTAGACGCCTCAAAGTGAGCTTCTAAAAAAACGCGTCTAGGGCTTTGGCTCGAGCTTAATCCGGCCCTGCGCGGTGTCAAATCATTATTTCAGTGTACACCTAACCATGAAACCAACAACACGAAACAAATTCGATATAGTTGTAGTAAGTCAAGTAATTCATATTGGTATTGAATTTTCACCACGATATGGTATTAAAATACCTCTACCAATGAATATACGTACTACGCAATATTGTACCAGAATGGTATTTTAAAATACAAATCGATGCAAAACTGCATTCGGAAAATACGTCATGAGACTGTAAATTCGAATAACGTTTCCTAGTTGTATAACTACATTGTATTCTATTAGTCGGCAGTGCTTGAATTGGAAAAAAATTAGAAGAGGGACGCATATAAGCTCAAAAAAAAAATCAGCATCCCCCAAAATTTGGATTTCTTATATACCCGTGGGTGATTTTTGAAAAATTAGTAGGGGTACGCTAAAAATGTTTATAAAATAGAAGAGGTACTCCGCCCCCTACGTTCACCCCCAAGTCGAGCACTGTTGGTCGGTCGATTTCGTTTTGAATTTCAAGCCGCGAAACCCATTAATCGCATATATGTGAAAACGTCAAGTCTCAAGCAATATTAGTAGTGACGATATTATTAATTAGTAGAGTAACAAAATCCATTTCGATTTAGTTATTTGAGAAAATTATAAATGTAAGTATTTGACATTTTGACACTTGAATCGTTTATGATCAGAAAATTACTTAACTTCAATTCAACGTTAGAGCCAATGTTTGAACAATAACCTACCGCTCAACAAGTCAGTTTTTTTTCAATAAGTTTTCAAGAAAATCGCGCAAACTAAACGTCCTTGCTTGAAACATGGCTATCTACACCATACATAATATTATGAATATTATTGGATTTATTGTCGAACGGGTAAAAAATGCGTTTAAAGCAACACGAGACACAACGTAGTATAAATAATATAAAATACTTCCGTATAGTGAATATTATCATTATTATTAATTCACAATAATATTATTATTAGGGCAGAGGACTTGTAGCATTTGCATATTTGTTTTGCTCAGTTACGAAAGTAGCAGAGTACAGAATAAATACGTTTCGTGCTATTACAAAGCTAGTTTTGAAATTTTATTTTGCATATTTTGAGTATTTTCGGTTTTTAGGGCATATATTATATTTTTATACTTTATTTTAAACTTTTTGAGTGACATATTTAACTTATTTCAATTTTTTCCACGCCGACGTTTTTATTTCTCAAACAATTCAGTCAAAATTTTTAAATGATAAAAATGTATTTACTTTTAATTTTCGTCGCATAATATTGTTTTTCACTGTCCGTGGACACGTCATTTATTTCCTAGAAACGTTTGTGGATTGCGAATAAAGCAATAATAATAGATTTCCTGTAATTAATTATTTTACTAATAGATACATAATCATATTATATGACAATGGTTTGAATTATGTTTAAATTAAGTAATTGTTTTTGACTAATTCTAAGGGCAATTTATTTCATTAATAATTTTAAATGAAATAAAAAAAAAAAAAAAAAAAAATGTTAATGCATATTTTAAGCGCATAAGTGCTTGCAATTTAACGTTTTTTTTTCACAGCTACAAGTCCTTATTATTATCAATACGAGAAAGAATTAATAGTTTTCATTCCGTACACAAAGCCGTTGTTGGACCGCTGCCTTCGTATAGTTTATTACCGTAGTGAACCGATTTGTTGCCCGGTTCGGAGCCGCTACGCCCAGGAAACGACGGTCACCGTATTACGAACGCGCGGTTTTATGCCGGCAGCCCGTTGCCGCTATTTAACAAGAACGATTGTCATGCTGAGACACGGTCGTCGATAGGTACGCTCGCTCACAATCGTCACATCAACTGCATAATACCCGTAAATACCTATAGTTATGGGATAGAATATTATATCGTGTGCGCAGTGTCCGCGTGAAATCGTTCCGGAAGTACGTTAACATATTTTTTTTTTTGAACGCTGTTTTTACACTGTACTAAATTCAAAACGAGTTTTCTGTCCCGAAATACACGTATAATATGATATTATAATAAAATACGTATTTTTTATATTTGCAATACGCCATCGCCATGCCTACTCGGAGATGAAATGAGAAAAGATGGCAATATTTTAATCCGAGTCCATCCTACATTTTGAGTATTTGAAGTTCCTCGAATGATTTTTAGTTGTTGGAATTGAGTTCCTCATTTTAGATTCTCGACGAAATTAAGAAGCTAGTGTTTTTACAATGATGTTTATTTTTTTTTCCGTGTACGACTTTTCGTATAGAAATACTTGTTCAAAAGTTTCGATCAGCAACTTTTTGAAACCGGATTTGCCTCTTAGTGGTACTTTGGAGAGGTCATTTTTTGAATTTCTCAATTCTTCAATCTTTTTTTTAGAAAAATACTACCCAAAATTTGACAAAAACGACTCGGGAACCATCATTTTTTGATCCAAACTATACGAAAATATAAACATAGATAGAAAATAATATAAGAAAGATTTTGGCGCAAGAAAATGTTGAAAATGTGAAAAAAAAATTTTGGACATTTTTCTAACATTTTTTTTCTCGTTTATTTTTTATATTGTTAACTTTCTTCGTTCAGAATCGTTTTATTGAAAAAATGATTTATCGTTTCTTTAAAATGCAATACACCCGTTAAGGGAATACCACCCGATGTGCGAAGAACACCCCGACGAGCGAAGTACACACATTTTTTTTTTCATTTGGTCATTTGAGTTGAGTCCCATCAGCCTATTAGCGTTATTCGCGACACACCACACGGAAATTGGCTAATTAGTCTACCCAAAAATTAGCGCGTTTGAAAATGTCAATTTTTTAATTATAATAATAATACCTATTCAAAAGTGCTAATTAAAACAATGTCAAACTTTAAACAGTCGGCGATGTAAATTTAAATGATATAGATTTCAAGTATTCAAATCTGAAAATGTCTTTATATCAATTTTTCGTTATCTGCTCCCTTTGAAAAAAAAAAAAAAAAACCAATTTTTCTAACGTTTTTTCGCGTGACTTTGTGTTTTTATACATGCATCTGACTACATACCCAGAAGAGTATAAAAATAAGAACAAAAATATTTGTTTGTCCTGACTGTGGAAAAAACAATGCATTTAATTTCGCGCGAAAACTTGTTGAAGGATGTATTCAATTCAAACAACCAAAAAGTATTTACAGGACTTAATTCCGACAATCCAAAATTGTTCGTAGGATTAAATTCAATGTCAACGGAAAATGAATACCTGTTATATCGTATTCAGTATTCAGTAATCTTTTTTTTTAGTTTTTATGTCCTTTGGCGTTTTTTGTTTTCCATGTTACGTATCGTGTTCTATCAATACGTTTATTTGTCTAGATATAAGAATAAAAAAAATAAATTTACGTTTTGATATATATATATATATATATACTACCACTGGTCTTATGTCAGTATCCGTTTGAACTTCCGACGTGAAATTATATTTTTATTCATTTTTTCAAAATCATCTGATAGTTTAGGTATATGACGTTAGTGATTGACGCATATCGCGGCAACTTGAATTATTTCCGTCACGTGTCTAATAGTTTGTTTTGTGTTTTCGTGATGAATAATTCAAAGAAAAAAAAAAAAACTTTATATAAAATAAAGACAAAAGCTCTTACAACCAAAAAATGTTGATGTGTACTTATCGAATGTCAAATTTTTTACAATATAAATAAGGCATGAAAAATTTGATCAACACTAATCACGATCAAAACGTGCCACGAACATTTTATTCATAAGGGCAAATATTAAAGCTACCCCCCACCCACTCATACATAAAATTAAAGCTTGCCTGTGTTTAATTATTTTTTACTAGAAAATTAATTTTAATATTATTTTACCTTGTCAATATATTATTATGTTAACATAACAGGTTATTATTATATATTTTATTCATAGCTCATACTTCTAACAAATTTACCATAAGCGTTTAAGTATATTTTAGTAAAATATTTTAATACATTAATATTTTAAACAAGAGAAAGAAAATGTTTAAAACATCTCATCCCTAATAAATATGATATTGAAAATTATAGGTTTTTTACCTAGAGTAAAAAAAATATATACCTATTATATTATAATGCTAATTTATCACACTGAATTAAATTCAATATTTTGCTTATTCAACAATCATATTGAAATATAAAAAATACTTTTTAGACCACATTACCTACCCAACAAAAATTGTTTAGGGCGATTGCCTCAGAAAAACAAATGCGTTCGTGACGGCACTGGGTCGAATCTTTATATTTTTATATACTCGGTGGAAGTTTTCAGTTTTTTCTATTAATCTTTTCACTAAAGTTGCGTAGAACCTTTATTTTCTATAAAAATGGCACTAAAAAAATAATAGTTCATTAGGAAATTTCGATATTAAAAACAATATTTTTATTACCGTTGAATTTTATTGGCCAAGAGTAACGTGGAATCGATTTAAATTAAAATTTTACCGAAAAAAAATAATGAATTTCATCAAAATGTGTTTAATATCAATGGTTGACAACTTATAACAGTAATTATAATTGAGGAAAAAACATATTTTTACCTGACCGTTTAAACCGATTAAAGGCTGAACCCCTCAAAATATCCCATTAAAACAATCCCTTACTCAAATTTATCCAATTTACATTTATGTTACCTAGTTAAATTGACGTATTTTCAATATAAAAAGCTTCTAAATAGTAGATTTTGAATTATAACATCAATAATTAATATCCCCTCGTTAATACAATCAAAATATGATTAATAATCATTATAAATACGTTGTTATCACGTCTGGTTTTTTAATCCAACCGCAGCATGCGACGTGGTTTAATAAACAAAAACATCTATGCTACATTATTATGTAATAATACTCACAGCGGACGTCCATGACTACCTTTGATTGACAATGTGTCAAATCCATCGTGCTAATACTTGTCGAATATGAAATTCAGAACATTTCCTCCAAAAGGATTTTTTTTTTTTTTTTTAAAGTGGGACATATTTTTCACTCCCACTCGATTTTATATATTTTAATCGTTATAGAAATAAAAAAAACTCGCTATTCGTTAAAATAAAAAACCATTTCCAATAAATAGGTTTATTTTTATGTAATAGTTCACCCAACCAACCACACACATCAGTTGTATGGAACTCAAATCAAATTGTGTAATCCTGTAGTAGTGTGAAAACCGTTCCAATGAATGATAATAATTGACCGGATAATAATCGATGTACGAGGTTATGTGTTAATGAATCATTACACCGTGATACGAAGCAACGTGTAATATATAAATCAGTCTGCAACAATACTATTCATAGTATGAACTTAGTATAAAAAATGTTTTAACGTTGAGTGGTTTGAAACGTGAATACTACAATTATTGTGGTTTTATTGATCACAAAGTTTTAGTGTTAGAGTAAGACGTATAAATAATTCTGATTTATTGGAATGTTTTGTTTTATATGAAGTTGTAGTGGGCAGGTACTTAGTAATCCCATATTTTATTCTAAACTCACTTTCAATTAAATCTAATTGTCATTCGTTGACCTCCACCCTTTTTTCAATACTGCTTGTTTGTCTCACTGAAAATATAATTCTTTGAATTTCGAATTCAATTTTTATTTTTGTAAATGTAAAAATTGTGATTCTGAGTAGAACACAAGCAGCCAGCACGCTTGTCATGCCCTGCGTGCGTACATGTCTATGAATATGAATTGCAGTATAACTATTTTGTATTTTCGTACGTACGTAGTAGAATATTAGTGTGCACTATTTAGTTCCACATACACACGAATTCGTTATCCTACATAATGAAACACTTGTACAATGATACAGAGTTATAGTTGAGCGAAACCAGGAAAAAAAAAACACGTGTAAATAATATGGAAAGTTTCCGAGCAAAGCGCACGTCTTTATAGTATTTATGACCGAGCACATGAAAAAAATAAAAAATAATGAAGTTTTTTGCAGGGGCTTTCGCTTGAAAATAGACTTATTTGAAATTAGCATCTCGAATTTTTTCGAACCTTACCCAACTTATTTTCAACGATTTCTAACGCCAACAAGAGATTCTCTTTGACACTCAAAAAAATTTCTTGTTTTTATACAGAGTTACAAATGTTTTCGATGAAATGGCACAAATTGGGAACTTATCAAAAAGCTGGATTCGGGTTAACTAAGTATGTTGCGAATTTGCAAGTGTAGTTATTAGTATAGTATTGATTTGTTCATATAACTATTCAAAAAGGGTATGAATGAAAACTTAATAGAAGATACATGTATTCAATTAGTATTTATAAAGCTAGCTCAGCTATTCATATCCCGTTAGTTGAATTTTCAATCAATTCTTAAATCTGTTAATCTGCTGCTTCAATGTTTATTGAAAACATTCAGAAAAAGCCGGACATACTTCGCACGATGGGTGTACTTCGCACGACGGGTGGTATTCTCTTGACGGGCGTATTAAATTTTAAAGAAACGATAAATCATTTCTTCAGTAAAACGATTCTGAACAAAGGA
>JAIPRM010012809.1:0-11858 GCA_025469315.1 Stegophylla sp. TES_Ste_2020 | reverse complement strand
TAACTTCCTTCGTTCAGAATCGTTTTACTGAAGAAATGATTTATCGTTTCTTTAAAATATAATACGCCCGTTAAGAGAATACCACCTGTCGTGCGAAGTACACCCATCGTGCGAAGTATGTCCGCTTTTTTAAATTCAACACACTTACCAAGAGTATCCAAGGAGCCAAAAATACTGGTGGTGCGAAGTATGTCCCCTGGCTTTTATAACTTATTTACCTACCGATATTTTTAAATGGAGCTCATGCGGTTTTTTTTTTTAAGACTTATACTACAAACATATTTAATAATTAATAATTTAATTATTAAGTTATAAATTGTAGGAAAAATTACCAATTTATAAAATATACTAAAGGGTCAGTTTGAGAAAAACCCACTTATCGTGAAATATTGTTTCTGATACCAATCCTTCCCCCCTCCATTTTGAATTGATGTTTTTTTATTGATGATTTCATACCATCTTTGACGAGCTTCATTGACCAACCCGATTTGCTGTCTGCATCTGGCTTAAGTTCTTTCTCAGCTTCTACTTCTGATATCTCACTCGAATCACTAGTACTAGTAGTGTCTTCGTTTACTACCACTACTATTTCTGGAGTCGGTGGTCTGTTTTTGAAGTCGATTGCGTAGTCCACGTCATCCAAAAATGATCGCCTCTCATCTCGAAAACATCTAGGCACTCTTAATTCGAACTCGTCATGTGCCAACCGTAAATTCATCAATTGCCCAATTATCGGCCTATACTGGTAAATACATTTTGTTTTCGTTATTACATAAAATAAAAGTGCACGAAATACATAATTCGTTTTGTCACTGTACGCAGTGGCGCATTAAAGGGAAAAGCACGATGAGCCTATGCCCCCCATGACAATTTTATTTTCATAGTTATAAAATTTATTTATCAATTGTTAACTCTGTGTAAAGAGGCCTGAAAATTATAGTTTTCCAAAGATAAGGATTAGGGTTCGGGACTTATTGCGCCCGAATTGTTGAAAATATGCACCTAAAACAACTAAAACATGCGCAAAAATATGCAATTTTTTTTTTCTAATAAAATTTGATATATTACATTTTAAATTCAAACAATGATTAGGTTTATTAACCAGCGAATAACAGTAAAAGAAAAAGTAAAAGAGCCAGACATACGTTCTTCATATCATGGATGTTCTTTGCTCCTTGGGTGAGATACTCTTGGTGGGTGTATTAAATTTTAAAGAAAAGATAAATCATTTCTTCTATATAACGAAAAAATAACACAGAGATTTGTAAAATAAAATGTATTAATTTTAAAACGTAAAAATGCATAAATGTGCTATACATTCGTCATATATGTGTAAATATGATATTAATTTGTCAAATATGCATTTTTCCTAATAAATCGCAAAATATGCAAAAATATACACAAAAAATATTTGTATTAGAATCCATTATGTCTTGAAATAAATTTATATCTCACTTAGATTATTCTGTAGCCATTAATAAAGAATATGCAAATGCAACAAGTCCCTAATAATGATAGTGTTGACTAAAATCTTAACTGCATATTTTAGATTCTGAGTAGAGCAAAGAAGCTATAAAAATTTTTGTGATTTTACAAAGACGTTTATTTCAGTTTTTTTTTTCTTCTTATGAAAATACTTTTTTGTATAAAAATATTTGTCACACTATTTCATAAAGTAACGTTTATCAGAAACCACAACCAGATGATAGTTTAATACTTAATTTATTTAACAATTGTCAAATTTTTTTCCAAAATACATATAACCCACCTTAGTACAAAATCCTGATTACGCCACTGCTACTACACAAATGGTACACATATATTCGCTATTAAGCTTTGTCGTTAAATCCAAGATAATCATAACCTTATTTCGAACAAACATCTTTAAAGTTACAATGAAGAATATTCCATTCTTATCATAAAGAATCAAATGAAATTAAGATTATCTGTAATCGTTTTGTAAAGTTACGAAATTTGATGAATTTTTTCTCTACCAATTTATACTGTTCGATCTCTTCTAAAATACATTTTACGAAATTACCTTAATCGAGTAATTGAATGTTCTGATAATATGTATATCGCACCTCCCATACCAGATGCTCGAGCTTCCAGGTCTCCTAAGGGAGGTGCGCTGCAAAATTTCTTTGTTTTTGGAAAAAATATTGAAAATCTTGAAAAATTTCCTATTTGATAATAAATAGGGCATAGTAACAGTTTTAAAACTAAATCCAATTTTCTGAGGGTAGGTAACACGTAGAGATGCTTGAATAAAAATTTAAGATCATATAACCAAAAATTACAAATTGTATGCAATAAAAACACAAAAAAAGTTCCATGCACTAGGCAAAAAGAGTCATTTGACCCGAAATTTCAACGTTAAACAGGCGTTTATTCATCGAGATAATTTTTATGAAACATAAATCGTAAATAGGAAAATATTTTGTGTCTATTGCTGAAAAATGTGTACCGAATAAATTATTTAAAATTGTATAGGTTTTAATAAAGATAAATTTCGTTAATATTTTATTTCTGAACGAGATTGAAAAAAAAACCGACTAATTTTTGTTCGCTTCTTTTTCTGTGCTATTGCCTGTTAGTAAAACCATATTACTTTGTACTTAAAATTTAAAGTTTTATTAAATATAATCGAGATATTTCCAATATTTTTAAAGCCTTATACTCAGTCCAAAAGTAATAATGACATTTTGAAAGTAATTATGATATTTCAGGATAATTTAGATTTCTCAGCACCATTATTTTTATATTTACAGCTAAATTTTGAAAAATAATTTTGTGAAAATCACGTCTACAAAAGATTTTACTTTTTTTACTCAAATTTTTGCTAGTTTTTCCTTACACTTAGAAAAGTTTTAAAGATAAGAGAAAAATTATTTCTTTTGAGTAAAAACTAGAAAAAATGTCTGATCTATTGAGTAACTAACTTTTAGACCATATTAATTAATATGTAATTTAGTATTATCCAAAAAGTGATGACATTCATAACAAAAGAGACTACTTCATTTGAAAACTAATTATATATTCTTCGTTTCACTCAGAATATAAACGGCTAGGGAGGGATCTATCCCCCTCATCCCCTCCCTTAATTACGTCCCTGTGTAGTAGTGTTTATTAGTAAATAGTAAGTACACGGCGAACAAATACATTATTTTATATGGCATATTATGTAAAATTAAAATATAGGAAAGTTACGACTGTTTCTTTAATCATACAAACATAAAAATTTCAAAATACTAAGGAACTGTTTGTAACTTATTTCGTTTTGTATTATGCGTTGGAAGCGTGAAAAAAAATCCATTTTTAGGAAGGCGTGAATAAAAATAGTTTTGGGAACCACTGTCAAAGACCCGTTTTTCAACGCTGAATATGATGGTGTAAACTAAAATCCGTGTGCGTCAATAGTTTTCTACTTATTCTATTTTAAAAATTCAATATTTTCGGTTATTATATCCGAAAATATAATTATATTATATTTTAACCTAACCTACTATTTCAATTATTGTTTTCAACGCTATTCATATAGTCTAGTAGTCTTGTCAAAATGGCCGAGTATTAGGTTCAAACCTTAACACCAATTGTATTATAACAAATTAATTTTGATTTTGATTTTTTTTTTTTAATTTTTATTAGAGCTGTTTTATTATTTTATTATGATGTTTTCATTTTTCATAAATGTTGTTTGTAATAAAATAATTTTTAGTTAAAAATTTAAGTTCAACTCGTGTATATCAGTATAATAATATGTAAGGTCAGTGTACAATCATACAAAAATAAATTTCTTATGTTATTTTGGTCGAATTTCGATCACTTAGCGATACTACTATAGTTATTATTATATAACTTATATAAATTTGATAATTTACACGAATTATGAATTGAACATGGATTATTCTGTTATTAAACATATTGAGAATACTCCTATTAAATATATTGTCTAAAGCTCCGCTCAGAATCATTTTATTGAAAAAATGATTCGTCGTTTGTTTAAAATTCAACACACCCACCAATAGTATACCATCCGAGGTGCAAAGAATATCAATGGAGCGAAGTATGTCCGGATTTTTATTAAATGAAGCCTTTAATGAATAAAAAAAGCCGGACATATTTCGCACGACGGGTGGGATTTTCTTGACAGGTGTATTCAATTTTAAAGAAACGATAAATTATTTCTTCAATAAAACGATTCTAAACGAGGGAAGTTAATAATATAAAAAATAAATGAGAAAAAAAAATGTTAGAATAATTTCCAAAATTTTTTTTTCACATTTTCAAAATTTCTTGCGCCAAAATCTTTCATATATGATTTTCTATCTATGTTTAAACTTTCATAAAATTCGGATCAAAAAATGATGGTTTCCGAGTCTCTTTTGTCGAATTTTGGGTAGTTTTTTCAAAAAAAAAAAAATTGAAGAATTGAGAAATTCATAAAATGACCTCTTTAAAGTACAATCTAAAGGCAAATCCGGTTTCAAAAAGTTATTGATCGAAACTTTTGGACAAATATTTCCATACGAAAAGTTGTACACAGAAAAAAAAAAGAAAAATAAACATCATTGTAAAAACACTAGCTTCTTCACTTTGTTCAGAATCTAAAACACGTGTTTTTTCATTTTGTCTAGATCACGTAAGTTCTATCGTTCCGTAATCGTTAAAACTCCATTACTGACGAGCTTGTATCCTAATTTAAATTATACATACGTATACAATGACAAATCTTCATCCATGAGTATTTGTTTCAGTTCAAGTATACGTCCGTAGATGCATGTCAACATCTTTCTTATCAGAGTCCGCACCTGAGGCTGTATAATACAGTCGTGACATACTGTTAGTTCGTTACTATTCACCATGTATCTAAAATCAAATTACAAACAAAAAAAAAATGTAAAAATTCTACTTTATTAGATGTAATAATATATTACTGATGTTTTGTATGAATACAATATAATATATAATAATAATAATTTTGTATAAATAACTCTACATGACGGTAATATATTATATATATATATACAGTATGTAAATTAATTGGAAAGTCAGTAGTTATTACTCCTAATATAATGCAGATATTGAAATTCCATTTTTTTTTAACATAAATATGTGACCATTTTTTACAATGGTTGAAAAAAATCCAAAATTCAAAACCGCCAAAAAAAATGTTTGAAAAATTTCGAAAACAACCACTTTGTAGAATTACTTATAAGTTACTCAGGGAAATAAACAATTTTGAAATCGGTTGAATTTTTAATGAATGAGAGCATTTTATTTTTAAAAATTAGTAAATTACATGAATAATTTCATTACAAAGATCATGGTTATATAAAATTGAGTTATGTATAGCAGTCAATGGGGGGGAGGGGGGGAATTTTGAACATTTATAAGAATAATCAAAAATATTACAAAAATTATTAATGAGTTGTGTGTACTTCATTACCTAATATCATATTATTAGTTATCTATTTAAAAGTTTAAAATCTTATAACTTTACAATTTGCTGTGTAGTATTCATTCAAAATTCAAATTTTTTTTTCTCTGAGTAACTTATAAGTAATTCTACAAAGTGGCTATTTTCGTTCGAAATTTTTCAAACATTCTTTTTTTAAATACTCAAAAATTTTTTTTTTCGCGGTTTTGAATTTTGAATTTTTCTTAACCATTATAAAAAGAAGGACTACATATTATGTTAAAAAAAACGGAACTTCAATATCAGCATTATATTAGAAGTAAGAACTACTGACTTTTCAATTAATTTACATACTGTATATATAAATTATCAATAAATGATAACAATCGAATTTCAATAAATTATTGAAAACTATAAAGTTGGACAAAGTAAATAGGTACGTAAAATTTAATTTTGACTATCTATGAAAATTATCAAGAATCTGAAGACAACATATTTAAAGGCATTTAAAGTATTAATTGTAAAATAATTTATTATAACTGAGTGTTTTTTTTTTTTTAATTTTTTAAATGGTTTTTTAAAAGTTTCTCAATACGAATTTAAAATGTCAATTAATATTTACATAACAGTCAATTTTTATATTCAAAGTGGAACAAAAAAACTTGTTGTTTTCCAATTTTTTCTTCTATAAAGACTTTTACTAATCAAACAAGTGTTTGTATAAGTAAATATAGAATTTGTTTCAGACAGAAAATTTTGTTTGCATGGTACCTACTCTATAGAGGTAAATTAGACATAATTTCTATATATGTCAATTAGACATATATGTCAGCGAGATCATATTAAATTTTCAATTCTCAACATCCTAAATCAAAAATTTTATTACATAAAAACTAACAAAAAATGAGAAATTTCCGAAATTTTCAAAATGCTGTACTTAACTCAAAATTGATCAAATATTTTTGAAATTTTTATCGAATATTCTTTTGACTATTTTTAGTAGTTGGTGAAAGTTCGGGTGGGATACTCTTGACGAGTGTATTGAATTTTAAAGAAATGAAAAAAAATAAATAAAAAAAAAACATCATTGTAAAAACACTAGTTTCTTCACTTCGTTCAGAATCTAAAATAGTACTAATCTTTTTCTGAAAAAGTTGAATTGTAATTTGAAAATCAATTTGGTTCGCATTATATGTGGTAGCAAAATATGTGTAATATAATGAACTAAATATTAATCAAAAAGTTTAGAGGTCTTTTCTTAACTCGCAAAAGCATTCCACGCAATAAATCTCAGTAAGCTTATCAACATTAAAAGTTAAGTAAAAAATAGAAATTATCATTTGTGTTGTGACTAGGAAAACATTGTTTAAAATATTCTATTCGATTTAAATCAGTTTTTTATTAATTTCTGAGAAACAGTATTTTGTATAATATTTTTTTGATAAGCTAATTGCGTTTAAAATATTCGTCATCATAACTATAAATCATGACTCGAATATTCTTAGAATTAAAATCGTTAAAGTGATCTACAACACGTTTAAAATGGAATATTCGTTCTATTTTTACGTTTATTTCATGCATTACCAACAAATTATTGTTCATAAATGATCGTATAGAATCCTAAATATATATTATTATTTTTTTTACTTGAATAAAAACTCGTATTGCATAATTTTAACCATCACCCCGAAAATTCAATAATTATGTGAGACAATAAGTTGATATTAAGTTAAAACTTCTATTACATAAGACGATAATATATTCTCAGTTTCACAACTAACATTTTCGCATTGCGACAGTTTTATTTTAGCCATAATTTTACAATGATGTTTATTTTTTTTATTTTTTATTTTTTTCTGTGTACAACTTTTCGTATTGAAATACTTGTCCAAAAGTCTCGATCAGTAACTTTTTGAAATCGGATTTTCCTCTAGATTGTACTTTAAAGGGGTCATTTTTTGAATTTCTCAATTCTTCAATTTTTTTTTTGAAAATAACTACCCAAAATTTGACAAAAACTACTCGGAAACCATCATTTTTTGATCCGAATTTTATGAAAATTTAAACATAGATAGAAAATCATATAAGAAAGATTTTGAAAATGTGAAAAAAAAATTTTGGACATTTTTCTAACATTTTTTTTCTCATTTATTTTATATATTATAAACTTCCTTTGTTCAGAATCGTTTTATTGAAGAAATGATTTATCGTTTCTTTAAAATTAAATACACCTTTCAAGAGAATCCCACCCGTCGTGCGAAGTATGTCCGGCTTTTTTATGAATGAAATATCGAATTTTGATTTCAAAGTAAAGGAGTATTGATAAATGTTATATTCCGAACAAAGTGAAGAAACTAGTGTTTTTACAATAATGTTCATTTTTTCTTATTTTATTTTTTTTTTCTGTACCTATATACTTTTTCGTAAGGAAATATTTGTCCAAAAGTTTCAACCAGCACCTTTTTGAAACTGGATTTGCCTTTAATTGTTACTTTAAAGAGGTCACTTTTTGAATTTCTCAATTCTTCATTTGTTTTGGTGGGGGGGACTACATAAAATTTGACAAAAAAAAAAACTAATTATAATAGCCATCATTTTTCGATCAAAACTATATAAAAAATTTAAACATAGATAAACCATAATATGATAAAAATTTTAGCGCAAGAAAATTTTAAAAATATGAAAAAAAATTTTGGAAATTTTTCTAATACTTTTACGAAACATCTTAAATGTTGTCAATGTTTTTTTACCGTCTTACGTATTTTCTGACGCTGACTACAATGTTGCAGTTTAAAATAAGCGTTCATCAATAGTTACCGAATTAATCGATTTTGAAAATATAGTATTTGCGCGAATACAGTTAAATACATACTATTTTATCATCTATCGACATGAGTGTGATAGTTTAGTGGAACAACCTCAGTCAAGAAGAGTGAATTGGACGGGTTCGAGTTCAAAACCCTTCCCAGAAAATTAAAATTTTTGTACTTTTATCAACCGTGTCTAAACAAAGATGACATGATAAACATTAGTACTAATTATATTATATCGAATTTATGTAGATAAACGATAATTATATATTTACATTTTATTGTTATTTGACATTATTTATGGAACGCACAAAGAATATTCATTAAGTTTAAAGAAATATATAAAAAATCAATTTTTGTTTTTCATAAATGTTTTATCTTACAAAATAATTTTTAATTAAATATTTAAGTTCGATGCATGTATATCAGTATAATATGTGAGATTAGTGTACTATCACACAAAAATTAATAAATATTGATATTCTGGTCGAATTTCAACCGCTTAGTAATACTAATACTTATTATTACGTCACTTATTATATAAATTAAATAATTTACACAAATAATTAATTCCACATTGATTATTCTGTTATTAAATAACGATTGTTAAACATATTGACAGTAACTACTATTGTATATTTACTGAAGCTCTGCTCAGAATCATTTAATTAAATGAATGATCTATTATTTCTTTGAAATTCTATACACCCGTCACCCACCAAGAATATCCCACCCAAAGTGCGAAAAATACCCATGGTGCGAAGAATGTCCAGTTCTTTACACGTAAAAGTACACGTTTTCGTAAAAAAATACTTGTCCAAAAATTTCAAACAATAAATTTTTAGATCAAAAGTTATATCTGGTTAGTACTTTTGATAGGTTATTTTAGATTCTGAGCAAAGCGAAGAATGTATTGGTTTTAAAATCTGTGTTCTTTTTTCGTGTGTATGGAAACACTTTTTCGAGTAGAGATACTAATCTAAAAGTATCGATCAGAAATTCTATAGATTGGAAATGTTATTTAGATGGTACTTTTAAGAGGTCATTTTTCAAAATACTTTTTCCAAGCGTATGCCTAAACTATCCAAAAATTGACAAAAAACGCAAAACAAACGTCATTACTCGAATTTTTATAAATTCGTTTTTATTTTTTTTAACATAACTTCAAAAATAATGAAGCTAGAAAGTTGAAACTTTCATCAACTAGTAAAAATAGTCACGCGCATACCTCATAAAATTTTAAAAAACATTTGACCAATTTTGAGGTAAATACAGAACTTAGAAAATATTGGATATTTCTAATTTTTTGTAATTTTTTTACAGTTTTTTATTCGTAAAATTTTAATGCCTAAATTTTAAGATATGAAAATTTATTACAAACATATTCATGTGTTTTACCAATGCAACTAAAAAAAATCTCAAAAATCGTAAGCCAAGTTTTTATTTTGTAACTGTTTTAAATTCATGTTTTGACAGAATTCATTAATTTCACTTAACATTATTCACTTTAACTCAAATAAAAAAATAATTAGTATGACCGATTTTGATGAAACTCGGTACATAGATAAAAAATTACAAGACGAATATTTTTTTGTAAGAAATTTTTACGGATAAATAATTGAAAGTTTTATAAAGTTTTAATTGAAAAAAATCTGAAAAATTACTGACAAATTTACTAGAAGTACCGAAATAAATATTATCATAAAATCAATTTTAGTGAACTTAGTAATTACATCCAAAATAATAGAGATAGAGACTTGAAACTCTCACTAACTACTAAAAATAGTCACGCGCATATCTCATAAAATTTTCAAAAACATTTGACCAATTTTGAAATAAATACAGAAATTTGAAAATATCGGAAATTTCTCATATTTTAGAAGTTTTTATTCCAAATATATATGTATAAATAGTAATTAAGAGCCGAGTTTTTATTTTATGACCTTTTAAAATTAGCATTTTGACAGAATTCATTAGTTTTACATAAAATTACACACTTAAACGAATATAAAAAATAATTGGTTTAACCGATCTTTATGAAACTTAATGCATAGATGGAGAATTACATTGCGAGTATTTTGGTGAAAAAAAATTTTACAAGATTTAATTGAAAAAAATCGAAAAAAGTACCGAAAAATTACTATAAATATTAAACGCTATAAATAATTTACAATACATAAAAATAGACATGGATTAAAAAAAAATAGTGAATTTAAATAGACCGTATTATTGAAAAAGAAAGTCAAATCTATAAATAGCTCAAAACTCTATATTACCCTAAAAATACCAAAATGCCAATTACATTAATTACAAAAAGATTGAAGACTTTCAAATTTATAAAAATAGAATTGTATTGTTTTTATTCATTTTTATAAAGACATTTATTACCTAACACACACACACACTCGCACACACTTACACAATTATGGAGTACCCTACATTATTACATTACATTTGTTAAATATAACCTAATTGACAATTATTATTATCGTTTTATGGAAGAAATGATTTATCTTTTTTTTTTTTTTTTTTTTAATGTAATTCACCCACTAAGAGTATACCAACCGAGGAGCGAAGGACACCCGTGATGCGAATTATGTCCGGATTTTTTTCTTTATTTTTCAAATTTCTTTACGCTTTTTTTCAAAACGAGGAAATTCTGTCGAAAAATCGAATAAAGTCAGCAAAATATGACAAAAAAGAGATTTTCAAAAACATCCATTAATTTCACCAGAACTGTACAACTAAAATAGGACTAGAAACTTGAAATTTACACATATCAACAATAATGTAATAAAATAAACAAAAAAAAAAAATCAAGAAACTCTGACCACTTTTGGGGTATATTTTAGAATTACCTTGGGTTTAATTTGATTTTATCTCATAAAATTTTTGATTCTTGATATTATTAGCTGACAATTTAACATAACCTCGCTCACATAATATTTTTCCAATTACCCTAAAAAAAATATCGAAAATCGTAATTCAATATTTGTTTGATTTTATAATCCTTCAAAGTTAGGATTTGTATGAAATTGGTCATTTCTGCGTAAAATAATAATTTTTTTTTTTTCAATCAAAATGTTAAAATATTTGAAATTGAAAATAAGTTAATTCTTTTATTGAGGGATTCCTTATGTTTTTTTCCACATGTGACATAATGTTCTTGAAAATTTGCCCACTAAATAATTTTTGACTGATTTCTAAATAACAAAATTATTTTTATAATCGTTTAAAATTAGCATTTTGACAGAATTCATTAGTTTTAGATAAAATTACAGACTTCAACGTATATGAAAATAAATCGTTTTAGCCGATTTTTATGAAACTTGGTGCATATGTGGAGAATTATATTGCGAATATTTTGGCGGAAGAACATTTTTCACGGACAAACAATTAAAAAAATAAGTAAAGTATGTACAAGAAAGCCGGACATACTTCGCACCACGGGTATTCTTCGTTCCTCAGGTCAGGTACTCTTTGTAGCTGTGTAGTATTGAAAACAGAGGCGTCATTTCATTTATTTTTTTAATGCGCATCATGTGTTAGTGCAGGCCACAAACCCTATCTAAAATAATTATCACGGCAAAATAAAATAATCTACGTAGGTACTTTGTTTTTTACAATAA
>JAIPRM010012808.1:0-11859 GCA_025469315.1 Stegophylla sp. TES_Ste_2020 | reverse complement strand
GAAAAAGTATTGAGAAATTGGAAAAATGACCTCTCTAAAGTACCATCTGGGTATGATTCCGGTTCTTTAGAGATATTGATCGAAACTTTTGGTCCAGTATTTCTATACGAAAAAGTGTTTCCAGAAAAAGAAAAAAAAAGAAAAAATAAAAAAAAAAAAAAACATCATTGTAAAATCATAAGCTTCTTCACTTCGTTCAGAATCTAATAATAAACATCATTTGAAAATCATAAGCTTCTTCACTTCGTTCAGAATCTAAATTTGTAGTCTTTTACTTAAGGGTGACGCGTTATTTCCCTTTCAATCTTGTAGTCAGTTAACCGTAGCCATCGTAATCACTCGAAAGTCGATTATAATTAGTTGAATTTTTATTAAGATTTATTTTATTTTTTCGTTAAGTTATTGAAAATATTTTTATGTTCTTATCAAAAGTCATATTTTTAATGAATTACTAAAATACAGCCTAAAACATTTTAAAATACAAAAATATATTCCTTTTTGTATTAATATTCTATAGTTCTATACCTTATATTCTTATTATAATACCATTTTCCATAACATAATTTTCATTAAAAAGCAGCACGTACTTTGCACCAAGGATATTTTTCGCTTCTCGAATGGAATTTGGTGGGTGTATTTAATGTTTTAAAACGATTCTGAATGGATCTTCAGTTTATACAAGATAATTTTACTTAAAATAAAAATATTTGTTATTGTTACAAAAAAAATATTTTTACATAATATAAAAATTTTCTTTCACCAAATAAAAACATAAAAGCAGTGAAATTATTTTTTTTATTTTTTATTTAAAGTGTCATAAAATACAATTTACCATGTAATATGTATGAAGTATTTATTCTTATAATCCAATTAAAAAAAATTATCAATTGCTTTTGTTAATAATTGTTATTTTAGATTATTAATAATACAATCAACTACAGTGTAGTGAGTAATGATAAATGAGCGTGTAGTCACCAATAGTTTTTACTATTTAGTTTTACATATCTTATTTTATTCTGTGTTTATTTCAAATTCAAAACTTGCACTACTTGATACTTGTTCATTGTCTATATAATAATCTTTTAATTGTATGAGAAATATTATACATTGTTGAATAAATGAAATTTACAATTGAATTCACGAGTATGAAACAATTTTTTAAATGCAACTGTATTTCCTACACATTGAACTTAATGATTGCAAAATTTTAGAATAAAATAATACTATGTCAACTGGTGGGTGCGGGGAGGGTGTTAATAATGAGCTTCGGAGTACTAAGTACCCTTAGTATACCCACTAAATACGCCAATGACAATACTAAATAACTCTGTAAAAAAAAATTAGACAATGGTAATCTATATCATTTCCTTTTATGCACACATAAAATCGAAACGGAATGGAGTTTCCTGCCGTTTCTTGTTTACTTGGTATGTTCGACGGCAGTAGACATGCGTGTGTGATTGATAATAGTTGACACCATTAGTCGTACGTCAACGAGTCGTTGACCACAGCCGATATGATTTTGACAATAATTTTGGCGTTAGAGGTGATGGAGATATCATTATACGAGTATGTTCTGTGGCACAAATAAAAAAATAAAGTAAGAAAATGTTATAGATCTGTGATTACATATGGAAACAATAGTAATATTAATAATAATAAAAAGTACAAATCCATCATTGAATGAGCTATTGTGTAATAGCTCACTTATGTCACGGGCTCTTGATCGTTTTTAAACGATTTTTAACGAATCAATGTCTTGCGAGTAATCGTTAGCATAAACTATTTTATTAATATAAATGTTACGGGTAATGTGCGATGGCTGACTAATGTTAAGATAATCCGGTTAATTTTAACATTATCTACTCGTTTTGGCTAATGTTATAATTTCGTATTTTAGGCACTAATATACGATTTATATAAGTGGATAATGTCAAGATTAACTATATAAAATAACATTAGCCAAACACTGAAACACTTTCGGCTAATGTTGAAATAATATTATCCATATAAAATAAAATAACTTGATATTACTAATTTTTCATTAGTGAAACGTAATACGTCATTTATTATTAATACTATTAATAATTATTGGTATTACTCGTACATAATATTATACTTTTTACTTAGGAATTTTAGTAATTTTCATTATAATGTTTCACATAAATAATGTAGTGATAAGGTAGTATGTATACTGTATAGGTACCTACTGTAAACATATATTTTTGTTACTTCTTACATTGGTGCAATTAGGATAAAAATAAGGGGGGGAGGGGAGTTGAGGGTTAAGTGTTAATTTTTATTAAGCCCCCTCTTCACCAAAGGGCATTAACATTATTCAATTCCGAAATATCGAAGAACTATGAGTAGTTAGCCTTCACCTAATTATGCCTATGACTACTGATTATAATATTGTTACCATTATACTGGTAGGTACTCACTGAACGGAAGTCTGAATATTTAGTTCTATAAGTTGTGATAACCATATCGAATCCAGGACTTAATTTTTTTTTGTGGAGGGAGGGGTTGATTATACAAAAATAAATAAAATTTATACATTTCCATACCTTAACCATTTTGAGTACACATTTTAAAATTCATGGGGGAATGTTGTTCCTCCAATACCTCTCTCGGTAACTTCTTGTAAAATAACTATTATAAATCAATTATACAAATAAAAATATATATTTAAAGTAGATATCTATCCTATAGCTATGCAATATTAATGTGAATCATATTACTTAAGTACTTACTATAATGAAAAGTATAATATTATGTATGAGTATTACGTTCCACTAAAGAAAAATTATTAACATACAGTTATTTTATTTTGTATGGATAGTGTCATTTTAATATTAGCTGAAAATGTTTGGCTAGTGTTGAATTGTGTAGTTAATTTTGACATTATTCATTTTTATAAATCATATCAACCAAAACGCATAGATAATGTTAACATTAAGTATAGCCACCGGATATTAACCGTAACATATATGTCATATCAGATTTTGCGCAAAAGAATTTTTAGAACTACCCAGTTTTGTTAAACAATCACTATTTATCAAATTATAAATTAATTACACACTGTGAGTAACACTTTTATACAATACTTTATTCTTTATCTTTTATTAATAAAACATTGTTAAGAAATTGAAATACTTTTAGATTCTGGGTGGATTGAAGTAGCTTATGATTTTAAATGACGATTTTTTTTTCTTTTCTTCTGTAAACAATTTTTTGTATAGAAATACAGTACCAAAAGTTTCATACAATAACTTTTAAAAACGGAAACAACACTCAGATGGCACTTTAAAGAGATAATTTTTCAAAATACTCAATACTTCTTTCAAGCGTAAGGAAAAACTACAAAAAATTAACCATATTCCGAATTTTTATAAAAATGAATTTTGTTTTTTTAACATAACATCAAAAATAATAGAGCTAGAAACTTTAATCTTTCACCAACAACAAAAAGTAGTCACGTGTACACTTCATTAATATTTTAAAAACATTTTACCAATTTTGTGCTAAGTATAAAACGTAGAAAATATTGGGAATTTCCTGATTTTTGTAGGTTTTTTTTTTTCATAAAATTTTGAATTCCTAATATTAAGAATTAAAAACTTAATATAATCTCACTCATATAATATTATAAAAGTCTAATTAACATCCAAAAATCTTGAAATTTTCCTAACTTTTTTATTTATTGCCGTTTAAAATTAGGATTTTAAAGAAATTTATTAGAATTATATAAAATTAAACACTTGAACACACACAAAAGAAAAATTGGCGAGCCACTTTTATATTCCACTTTTACTTGAGAACATAAATACAATTTTTAATGAGAAAAATGAGTTGGAAAAAATAAACAATGATCACATATTAAAAATTTTCTTTCACCAAAATATTTTTTATAAAATTATCTATCTACATTTAAATTTTTATAAAGTTTAGACTAAATAAAAGTTTTAAAGTTGTTTTTGTCAAATTTTGGGTAGTTTTCCTAAATTTCGGCAAATCTATTGAAGATTTCGAAAAATGACAGCCTAAAAATACCAAATATCACCTTTTCCTACTCGAGTGCAGTTCGACCATTACCTGTTTTTCACTCGACTGTAGGTTCGACCATATTAATTTAGGAGAGAAGAAAAATAATTTGGCTATCCAGCTGTTAATAATTCTAACAGACCCTTATTTGCATCTCGTCCATTTTTTTACCCCCACACCGACTGTGGATCCCTCGCGGGTCAAAGTAAATCGCCGGGCGTTCAATATAATGTATAGATCACTTTAGGAACTTCTGTTCTAAAAATGAACATGTAAAACACGAGACCTTGTGCAAAACGTACGATTCGTTGTCGTTCAAATGCCGTGCGGTCGTCGGTGGTGCACCACGGCGGCGCGTAAGTTGAGCGGCCGGACCATCGCGACGCCGTTGTTGAAGCCTGCGAACGCCACTGGCATATTGATGGCGTGAAAACGCTGAGGTCTCGGCCGGAAAAACGAGTACTCCGGACGCGACCTGAAACCGACGAAAGTGGTCTCTTGGTCCGCCACGGGGGGGTTCACCGGGCCCGCGAGCTCGTTGACCGGTCGGCCGCCGCCCCCGTCGTTCCTGCTCTCCGCGTTGTTCCGACGGCTATCCACGGTCGAGCGGAGCACGTACGATTCGATGTCGGCCAGGTCGGTCACCACACACGCTGACAGCGCCGACCTGAACACTTGCATGCTGCTCACCTCGTGCCTGTACATTAATCGATATGTGACCGAACATATTACGTATTATCAATATGAGTTCCGTGTGATTATCGTTTTGATTATTTAACAACATTCAAGAAGCTAGTGATTTTTCGACAAAACAATTATTATTTTTTCTC
Source organism: Stegophylla sp. TES_Ste_2020 (assembly GCA_025469315.1). Taxonomy (NCBI): domain Eukaryota; kingdom Metazoa; phylum Arthropoda; class Insecta; order Hemiptera; family Aphididae; genus Stegophylla; species Stegophylla sp. TES_Ste_2020. The sequence goes on along the minus strand of JAIPRM010012808.1, from coordinate 6,985 downwards.
CTCCTGTGAACACTTTTTCGAATAGAAATATTGAGCGGTGTGTTTTGGAGTGTACTATACGCGGGTGGTATACGGCGAATACCCTGGCATCAGTTTACTGATTTAGCGTATACGCCCTACAAAACCACTAGAGGTACGTGGGTATATACACACGTATACTTTATAAATCAATCGAATTTGTTAGCAATCGATTATTATTAGGGCAGGGACTTATAGATCTAAAAAAAATTTGAATATGCATGCATTTATGCTCTAAAAATGTACCAAATATGCAATAAAATTTACGAAATATGCTCTAAAAATATACAAAAATGCTAAAATAATCTCTTATAAAACATAAATTTTACTGTAAAACTCAAAATATTTAAAAATTTTATTGTATAATATATTTTAATATGTGTTATTAATTCTTCTTCTATTATTTATGAAATTTCTTTTTTTTTTAATCTTTATTCTTTTTCAGCTTACATTTAAACAAATAAGAATATCAAATAATATTCAATCTCTTCAGGTGTTCAGTAAAAAAATTTCCAATACCAAGAAAACTCAAATTAAATATTAAAAAAATATGTGAAATATGCACTTATATCGAAAAAAGAGCTAAATATGCTAAATATGCAAATTAAAGAGAACTGGATACAACTCTTGGTTTTATGAAATGCATTGCTATATTACTTAGCTATGTTTTGAATGATTTTTGAAAAACATGCTAACTCTTATAAATCCCTAGCCCTAATTATCACATTTTTATTTTATATTAATTTAACCGGGTTTATATATATTTAACACTGTGTTGTGTAATAATTGAAAGCTCACGGCCAAAAGTTGAATCTATTATTAACATCACCCATACAGGGTATAGTAAAACTCGGCTTTATATTACATAATTATCACGGTTATGTATACTATGTTTGTGGTTACGGTTATAATAGACTATCTACAGTCAAGGCTACGAGATAAGCCACATAAATAAAACAAAATGGAATTATAATAAAAATTATAAGTTCAACAACTCCCATTGGTGGAAATGGAACAAAACAATTTTTTTTTTTTTTTTGAGGGGGAGGGCTAAATATTATTATGTTTGATTTAGTCCCCTCTAATGATATTAACCTAATGGAATTTATAAAAAAATTGGAGGAGGCTTTGAGTGGATTAGAGGGATAACTCCCTTATTTCCGCAAATGCATATACCCTGGAAAAAAATTACAAAAATACCACGGGAAATATTTGTCGTCTTAAAGTTTAAATCAGTAACTTTTTAGATCGAAAATTACACCCATTTGGAACTTTGAGGAGTTAATTTTTCTAATTTCTCAATAATTTTTCCAAAAACGAGAAAAATCTGTCGAAAAGATTAGTAAAACCAGAATTTTTACAAAATTAAATTTTGTTTTTTACCATAACTTAAAAAATAATGGAACAGAAAGCTTGAAACTTTCATAAATTACTAAAAATTGTCATGCGGATACTCCATAAAGATTTCGAAACATTCGAAAAATTTTGATCTAAGTATAGAACAATGGAAATATTGGAAATTTCTGGTTTTTTATAAGTTTTTATTTCATATAGTTTTAAACTCTTCGTCTTACGATCTGAAAATTGTATTATTTAATAATATAATTATTTTATATTGGTAACATGATGGTAAAAGTTATTGAAATCAAATATTGAAAAGATTAGGATATAGGATTTAGGATTTTTTTTTTATTTATTAAGCTTATAATAATGGTTTGATACTATTTTTATATAACTAAATCTATCAATTATTTTGTCTGAAACAATCAAAACAGTTTTGTAATGTATTTTATTTCATTTCATAATTTTTATTTTTACTTATTATTTGCAAATTCAGACTTCTTATTATTATGTATGTACGAGTTTATACTTTTTAATTCAATTTATGTGAAAATAAAAATAATGATTCAAGTTTCAAATGAAACGATTCGTGATTGTTAGTTATTCGTTCCGATAATATTCTCGTGATATATAAGAATAAATTATTATATATAATAATTTATTATATGACCATATTATTATGTTTTACTTAAAAAATGTTCGGCAGAATCGTTACAAACAATAATATTAATATTCGACGGAATCAATTTATAGGAATATTCGGCGCAATCAATATAGCAGCCGGCGGAATCGATTAAAAGGATCAACGGAGGGGGGAATAGTAACGGACGGTATGTAAGTTCCTACACGGCAAAAAATTGTTCATTGCTCATCAATTGTTTATTTACATCGTATGTCTCAAAATCCCTGTTATTTGAGTCCTTCCACGAGTTGGACCATTAATTTACCCTTTTTAAATTAACCTAAAATTAATTTAATTAATCTTCTGTCCAGAAGTCTAATCTATCACCAAATTTTATCGAAATCGGTCTAATCATATAACCTTATAATAATAATAATATTAATAAAATGATAAAAAAATATAATAAAAATTGTCATAAATAAATATAACATAATATGATGATATAATATAATATTATTTATATCAATTTTTTTGCATCGTACGAGTATATGCATATTTAATCGTGTATAATGTACTTACAATACTTACATATTTAATTTTTTCCGCCATGTAGGAATTAATATATGTACCTGGTTTTTACCGTGTAGGAACTAACATAATATGTACCTTTTTCTATCGTGTAGGAACTAACGTATGTATTTTTTGTACCTGTTACTCTCGTGTAGGAACTTACATTCACACAACGGAGGGACTTTCGGCTCTCCCCCCCCCCGCCGTAAATACGGCCACAAGACCGACCGACCGACCGACATGCCAATTGTGCCCCCGTCGAACGCTTACCATTTCTCCGTGCGGACATCGTAGCACTCCACGTTGGCTATGGGCGAGACGCCGTTGAAGCCACCGGCCGCGAACATCAGGTCGTCCAGCACGCTGAGTGCGAAGTTGCTGCGCGGATTCACCATTTCCGCGATGGGATCCCACCGGCGGTGGACCGGGTTGTACTTCTCGCCGCTCCTCATGCGCGACGACCCGTTGAAGCCGCCGACCGCGTACAGGCACCCTTGGTACGCGACGCACTGCACCCCACTCCGGCACATCTGCATGGCCGTGATCAGCGTCCACTGGTCCGTGTCAGCGTCGTATTTTTCCGCCGTGTTCAGACACACCTGTCCGTCGAACCCGCCCACGATGTAAATCTCGTCTGTGCGCACCGGGGGGGGGAACGCGAGAAAAAAAAGGAATATTTTCACGTTAAAATCGAGGATAAAATACTCTATTGAATTTATGTGTTTAAAACGCCCATATTTTTATAGTTATAAAAACCAAGAAATCATTTTAGATTCTGAGTGGAGCGTTTGTTTTTTTCTCCTTCAGTGAGAAACATTTCTCCAAAAGTTTCTATCAGAATTTTTTTACATCGGAAATCACTCATAGATGGTACTCGTAGGAAATTATTTTTCAAATTTCTCAATACTTTCACCGCAAACGAAGAAAATCTGTCGAAAAATTTACAAAAAACGATAAAATAAATCATTACCGGAATTTTTATTAAATTGAAATTCGTTTTTTAACATAACATCAAAAATAATGAAGCTAGAAACTTTAAAATTTCACCAACTTTTTAAAAATAGTCACGAAATTTTCAAAAACATTTCATTAATTTTAAATTCAGTTTAGCATTTTGAAAATATTGGAAAATTCTCGTTTTTTGTAAGTTTTTATTTCATACATTTTTTAATTCTTCATATTAAAACTTAAAAGTTTAATGTGACTTCACTCACTTATATGTCTAATTGATCGATAAAGTCTCGAAAATTGTAAGTCGATTTTTTTCTCTACAACTGTTTGAAGTTAGCATTGAGGAAGTTTAGTTTGTACGATTATCGTACAAACGATACATATAATACGACTAGATCGTAGTCGATTTTCAAATTGAAATATCTCCACGTTACACTGCAAGCCGAGGATTGATATCGATTTGAATCGAGTGTGACACGAGCTTTCGAAGTAAGCTAGGACATTTTTGCGAAGCAGACGAAGCGAATGGAGCTGGGAGCAAAGCGATGTCATAATAGTGCGAAGTGCCGCATTTTGTATAATATTGTATAATTAGTTTTGCCGCAGTTTACTTATCGACTTTTAGGCGAAGGGTGATTTTTGCCGCAGTTTACATATCGACTTTTAGACGAAAGGTGATTTTTGCCGCAGTTCACATATCGACTTTTAGATAAAAGGGTCTTTTTTCCGCAGTTTACATACAGCCTACTTTATTATAAACTGACCGCCATGAAAAAAATTTCAACTACGTGCTACAGTACAAACTGATCGCCTATAAACAAATTTAAATTTTCTGTTACAGTACAAACTGATTACCTGAGAAAAAATTTTGATTACCTGTTACCTGTACAAACTTATCACCTTAAACATATTTTAACAATGCACCATAAAAAGTAACCTAGAACCATCAGAATTAACTACTTAATAGATTCTTCAAAAATACAAATGAAAAAAATAAATAAATATCGATTTTGAAAAACAAGCATTACCTTTGTAAATGAATATGCAGCTTTTTAAATTTTGAACTTAAATATCAACCAGTATCATAATTATGATTATTAAATAATTGTATAAATTTTTATTTAGTTAAGTGTTATTTTTATTTTGAATTTTGTTTCTCATGCGATTATTTTTATATATTTATTATAAATACCGTTGTATTAATTTGTTATCGGTGAAACCAAATATCAACCGAAAATGATGACATACTTATTAAAACACAACAATAAGAATAGTAAGATAAACAACAATTATTTGTCTTTGTACCAGTACACTAATTCCTTCGGTTAAACTGCTCTCATTTTCTCTGCCATCTTAATATTCATGAATGCCGTTTACTATTTAGCAAGTTCCAAACTACAACAACGCAAGTAGCAAATTTCAGCTGTACATTGTATAGTGCAATCAAATGGGAGTTTGTTTTCTTTTTTCTACATGCTCTTTATTCTTTTTCAAAAACTACCCATCCTACTTATTCAGTCCGATCGATGTATCGAAGCGATAAGAATTCCGGAAACAGGTTTGAACTCAGTATCAAATTTACATGAGAGGTCTTTCTTTTTAGATTCTGAACGAAGTGAAGAAACTTATGTTTTTACAATGATGTTTATTTTTTGTTCTCTTTCTGGAAACACTTTTTCATATAGAAATACTTGTCAAAAAGTTTCGATCAGTATCTCTATACTATAGAGATACTATAGAGTCTATAAAACTGGAATCGTACCCAGATTGTACTTTAAAGAGGTCATTTTTCCAATACTTTTTCTAGAAACGGGGAAAAACTGTCGAAAAATTGACGGAAAACGGCAAAATATGCAATTGCCGCAATTCCGTAAAATTGAAAATTACTTTTTGACATAATTTCTAAAATAATGCAGCTAGAGACTTGATATTTTCACCAACCACTAAAAATAATCACAAGGATATTTCATACAAATTTCAAAAAGATTTGATCAATTTTGAGTTAAGTACAGCATTTTAAAAATTTCGAAAATTTATCATTTTTTGTTAGTTTTTATGTGATAAAATTTTTATTTTTGATATTAAAAATTCAAAATTTAATAATATGATCTAACTGACATATATGTCTAATTGACCCGAAAAAATTTCAATAATCGTTAATCAACTATTTTTTTATACCCATTTGAAGTTAGAATTTCGATGAAATTCGTTAGTTTTACCATTGATTTTAGAATATATGTCTAAAATCAATGGTTTTACATAAAATTACACACTGTTAACGTACATATAAGAAAATTAGCCAATTGTTTTGGAATTTGGTTCCTAGATAGAGAATTTCATTACGATTATTTTGGTGCAAATAAATTTCTTATATATAATTAAATATTATAAATTGAATAATTAAACATTTTACAAGGGTTTGATTGAAAAAAAATCGATGAAAATACCGACATATATTATGAGATATATATAGATTATAAACACGTGGTTGCTGAAGGTTGATAATGTTTTACTGCATCTTATGTGTTTTTCGACGCTGAATACGATGGTATGAATTAAAATCCACGTGCAATAATAGTTTTCTATCTATTTTATTCTATTTTGAAATATCAATATTTTTTGTGTTATTATACTAAATACCTACTATTGAACCGGCCTATCACGCGATAATACCGGGATTCGAGTCAAGCCTGGGACTCCGAATTTTTTTTTCTTATATTATTAACTTCCTTCATTCAGAATTTTATATTAGTTTTATTGAAGAAATGATTTATTGTTTCTTTAAAATTCAATACACCCGTCAAGTGAATCTCACTCGACGTGCGAAGAACACCCCGACGAGCGGAGTACACACCTTTCTTTTTACATGTTTTTCATCAACGTTTTTTTAAGTCTTGTTGTTGTTTACGTACATTTCAAATAGTTCAATCCAGTAAGAGTCTATTTTCGTGTAAAGTGCTTAGCAAATCTAGCGTACATAAGCGGCGCGATTAGCATTAAATACAACAGTTTTTAGAAACTAATTGGAGTGGTAATACGACTTTTCGAGAATATTTTACAGCCCATCGGCTAATTATCTGACGGAAAAATTAATGGTTCGTAATAGTGCCTTAAAGCGCATACAGTATACACACGTTTCGTATTAAATATCTTTTTCCAATGTTGTTGTTTTTACTGGGAAAGGTTTTTAGATTCTGAGCGAAATGAAGAAGCTAGTGTTTTTACAATAATGTTTATTTTTTTTATTTTTTTTATTTTTTCTGTGTACAACTTTTCGTATTGAAATACTTGTCCAAAAGTTTCGATCAATAACTTTTTGAAACCGGATTTGCCTCTAGATTGTACTTTTATGAATTCATTTTTTGAATTTTACAATTCTTCAATTTTTTTTTTGGAAAAAACTACCTAAAATTTGACAAAAACGACTCGGAAACCATCATTTTTTGATCCGAATTTTATGAAAATTTAAACATAGATAGAAAA